>CAMPDV010003628.1:0-45912 GCA_946699065.1 Loxodes magnus
CTCAAAAAGAATAAATACTAGAAAAGTTATTTGTAATTGATAATAAATAATAAATTAACTAAAATAAATGCAACAAAAATGAGATAGAAAAAAGAATGTAAGTAAAATTAAATGTAAAAAAAACTTTAAAGAAAAAAATTTTCAAACCAAAATTAAAATAAAATATTTCCAAATTTTTTCATATTTTATCTATCTTTGTCTTTTTTCATATATTTCTATTTTATTTTGATTCCCTTTTTATCTTATTTTCTTTTTATTAGATAAAGTTTTTTGGCGTGTTCTTTACTTTACTTTCAGATTTTTTATATTTATCTATTTTTTTCTATTTATTTTAAAAAAAAATTTATTTTTTTTATTTTTTTGAAAAATGTTAATTTTAGTTCTTTATAATTTACTTTTATTAAAGATTTTTATCTTAATAATTTAAAGTTTTGCATAAATTAATCTTTTAATTGTTTTTTTTAGTTATAGTGTGTAGTATTTCTTTGATAAATTAAAGGAATTTTAGATTTTTATAACCAAAATTTTAATTTTATATTTCAGATTATCTGTATTTAAATTTTACCCTCAATTTTTTTTGCTTATAATTTTTTTAATTTTTGGATCAAAGTTGCAATTTTTTTCTTTTCGTATTTCCTTTTAATATTTTTTTAAATTTTTTATGCTTTTTTAATTTGCTCTTAATCAAAAACATGATATATTTTTTTCTGTTTATCTATATCTTTTTTGCTTTTTATAATAATTTTTGATAAAATAATTTCTGATATAAATTTTTTAATTTTAATAATATTCAACTATTATTTATTACTAAATATTATTTTTTAAATGACTTGAGGTTAAGTAAATTATCGTTTTTTATATATTATAAGTATACGAAAATTTACCTATATTTTTTAACTCTAAAATATTTTTTTAATATAAATAATAACAAAAAATAAATAATAATGGCACTATGCTTCTAAGGTTTACCTCTTTAAATTCACTTGTATTTACTCTTATAAAATTTCTGCTACCTCCTGCGAAGTCGTTCATAGATTTCTTGATCTTCCTTTTATCTTCGGTTCAATTTTCATCTTGAAAATAATTTCTTTTTTCCTCTTCTAGTTCTATATATTCTATAGCTCCTTTAAATATTTTCCTCATTATTTTATTGTTCGAATCCATTATTGATTCATTAATTCCAATCCTTGATAGCTTTATCATAAAAAAGTTTAATCATCTTGCGTATAATATTTTAACTCAGTTTTCTTCAAATTTTTTTACTTATAGTATTTACTTAATTTTAAACTATTAACATATCCTTATTAGATATTCTTTTTTCTTGCAGAATCATCGTCATAATATTCTTATCTGCTAAATAATTTATTTATTTTTAGATTTTTCTCAATATCCATAGGATCTGCATTACTTTAATTTTTCTAGATTATTAGATGTTCATATAATTTAATTATTGATTCTATCTTCTATTTACTTTAGTTGGAAGTTTACCTTTTGCATTTCCGATTTTTAGTTGATTTACTTTTTTAATTTCTTATTTTCTTACTTTATCTTCACAACGATTTATAAAAATGTTATTATTTTTTCGTTTAAATCCGAAACTTAAAATTTTAGGGTTTGATTTTTGTTATTTTTGATATACATATCTTTTTCGTAATTGATAGTTAAAATAGTTAGTCTTTTGCTTGATAAGAGGTTTATTGGATAATATAAATAATTTTTAGGTTGATAATAAGTTTTTGATCTATGACTGACTAGTTGAGTTTGAAAAATAAGATTTTGATTAATTGAATAGTAATATAAAATTGAGTCTATTAGATAGAATGTTTTTGAGTGATAATGTTGTTAGGATATATTAAGCAAATGATAGTGTTTTGAATTGAATTAAGGACATGTTTAGTTATTATATTTATAAAGGGTTAGCTAGATTATTAGTTATTTATATTGTTTATAATATTTACTTTTATATTATGCTATATTATACTTTTAAAATCAAAATACCATTTTCTAGTTGTCCTTATCAATTACACTTGTTGGTAACTGATTTGATTGATGTCTAGTAATAATTTAGTATATAATATAATTTTAGAGTGTACTTAAGATTTGAAATGATAATAGAAATAAATAACTCTGATTATAGACATAAATTAGAAGTTAATAATAAAATATGTAAATAAAGTAGTTTAAGAGTACACTACATCTTAATAGTATTAAACTAGAGAAATCTTACTAATAATATTAGTAGATTAAATAAAATAGAAGATATAGATAGAGGATATTAATAAATAGCTAAAAATAAGTAGTTAATATATTAATTAGAATATAAAATAGGGTTATAAAGTATAGACTGTGTGTTATAATATTAGTAATTCAAATTAATCATATTCAAGTAGTAGTTTATAATAACAATCATTATATAAGCTAAATTCTTACATCTGCTTTAATCATATTATTACATAGATTATAAATTAAATACTTATCTATTACAAATTTTTAAAATACCAGCAACAATATCTCAGTAACACTTTAACACTTTATTACACAACCATAACTAAATCAAACTAACTAACTACATCCTTATTTACTATTATTTAAACTAACTATTTTATAATTCATAAACACACATTTTGTAGAGACTATATTAGATCATTACATATTATCTTTAAAAATTACTGAACCTATTTTAAACATTAATAGAAAGGATATCAAATTAACACTTCTAGACATTATTTCAAAATCAAACAACTACTATCAACAAATCTAATACATCAGCTAAAATATATACCTATTATCAAAATATTACCTTAATTACTAATTCCAACATCTCCTTAATAGGAATCAATTTTTCATCAATAAAGTGAAAAAAGCAAGAAAGTTAGCAAAGATCTTAAAATATAATGCTAATATGCTTAGTAACTTTAAAATAGCTAAAGTATCTAAATTAGAAATTAATTAATAATTAAGTATTAATTTAAGATAAATATTTAAAGTTGTTAAATGTTTTTTCCATCTCTGCTTATATCAAAAATTACCCTCTATAATCAAAAACTTACTTATCATTAAATTATTTACATCCTAAAATAGAAAAATAACTACCTAGTATAAATAATCTAATATTAATCATTACTATAACATTCTTTAATCAATTATATTAGGCATTACTTTCTTTTCAAATCAATCATTACCCCCTATAAATATTAATAATATTACATTCTATATCATTTTATTACTAACTTAGGTTAAATAATACAAGCTCATATAAGCAAATACTAGCTTCAATAAAATCAAAACCATCTTATAATTATTTCTTACAATCAAAAATTAAAAAGGTACCTGAAGTAAATTCTTACCGCCTGAGGTAATTTATTACCCTCTTATAATAATAAAAAATACCAGCTATAATAGTTTTTAAATACAAACTGTCTATAAAAAATATTTTACATTCTATAAATTTTTAAAATAACTTACTCACTATAAATATTTAAAATATCTCACTCACTATAAATATTTAAAATATTTCACTCACTATAAATATTTAAAATATCTTACAATCCATAAATATTTAAAATATCTTACAATCTATAAATATTTAAAATATCTTACAATCTATAATATTTAAAATATCTTACCAACTATAAATATTTAAAATATCTTACCAACTATAAATATTTAAAATATCTTACAATCTATAAATATTTAAAATGTCTTACTCCCTATAAATATTTAAAATATCTTACTCCCTATAAATATTTAAAATATCTTACAATCTATAAATATTTAAAATATCTTACCATCTATAAATATTTAAAATATCTTACAATCTATAAATATTTAAAATATCTTACCAACTATAAATATTTAAAATATCTTACATTCTATAAATATTTAAAATATCTTACCAACTATAAATATTTAAAATATCTTACATTCTATAAATATTTAAAATAACTTACCATCTATAAATATTTAAAATATCTTACATTCTATAAATATTTAAAATATCTTACCAACTATAAATATTTAAAATATCTTACAATCCATAAATATTTAAAATATCTTACCAACTATAAATATTTAAAATATCTTACTCACTATAAATATTTAAAATATCTTACATTCTATAAATATTTAAAATATCTTACATTCTATAAATATTTAAAATATCTTACATTCTATAAATATTTAAAATAACTTACCATCTATAAATATTTAAATATCTTACATTCTATAAATATTTAAAATATCTTACTCACTATAAATATTTAAAATATCTTACAATCCATAAATATTTAAAATATCTTACATTCTATAAATATTTAAAATATCTTACAATCTATAAATATTTAAAATATCTTACCAACTATAAATATTTAAAATATCTTACATTCTATAAATATTTAAAATATCTTACCAACTATAAATATTTAAAATATCTTACTCACTATAAATATTTAAAATATCTTACTCCCTATAAATATTTAAAATATCTTACTCACTATAAATATTTAAAATATCTTACATTCTATAAATATTTAAAATATCTTACCTACTATAAATATTTAAAATATCTTACTTTCTATAAATATTTAAAATATCTTACAATCTATAAATATTTAAAATATCTTACATTCTATAAATATTTAAAATATCTTACAATCTATAAATATTTAAAATATCTTTCTCCCTATAAATATTTAAAATATCTTACTCACTATAAATATTTAAAATATCTTACATTCTATAAATATTTAAAATATCTTACTCACTATAAATATTTAAAATATCTTACATTCTATAAATATTTAAAATATCTTACAATCTATAAATATTTAAAATATCTTACATTCTATAAATATTTAAAATATCTTACAATCTATAAATATTTAAAATAACTTACCATCTATAAATATTTAAAATATCTTACATTCTATAAATATTTAAAATAACTTACCATCTATAAATATTTAAAATATCTTACTCACTATAAATATTTAAAATATCTTACCATCTATAAATAATTAAAATATCTTACATTCTATTTTAAATAGAAATACCATCTTATTTTAAGTTTTACCTCCTTTATTTGTTTTTTTTACTTGCTATATATTAAATAATTTACTTTCTGGATTTGTTAAATTACCAACTTAACATAATTATTTTACAATCTTTTTTATTATATACATTCTATATTTAATTATTACTCCCTTTCTTAGTATTCTTACAATCTTATTTATTTTATTACATTCTTAAATTTTATTTATTACTTTCTAGTTTTTAAAGTATTACTCACTTTTGTTAAATATATTACACACTTTTTTAAAATTTACCTCCTATACATTTATTTCTAACTTTTTTCGAAGTCATTTTAGCCTTTTTTAAATTTTCTTACTTTCTCCTATTTTTGATTATTTAATGCTTTCTAATTTTTATTATTATTTACATTCTATTATTATTATATTTACCATATTATTTTCTCATTATCTCGAAAACTAATTTTTTATTAATTACTTTCTATCTTTATTTTTTACCTCCTAAATCTTATTTTCTCACCTCCTTAAATTATATTAATTACAGGCCTTCAATTTTAATTCTAGCTAAACCTCATCTCTATTCTCCATTTTATTTATTTTATGTTAACTATCTAATTTTTCTTATCCTTTATAAAGTTCATAAAAATCAGCGTCAATTCCTTCTAGTCTTTCTACTTTTTATTTCAGTTATTCAATTATTTCTCCTTCCTCTACTGTTAAGTTTATCTCTTCTTCATTTTCACTTAAAATCTTGACTTTTATTAGTTTCGGTTTCTGCTAATAAGATAGTTCAATTTTAGTTTCTTCAAGATGAAGTTATTTATATTCTTATTTACTTTCACTTGATTAGCCCTTTTAGTTTATTAAACTTTTTGGATCATCAAATGAAACTTTTCTACAGTTTCTTTTTGGGCACTGATAAGAACCCTCTCTTAAGTATTCTTCAAGAATACAAATTTGGCATACTTGATGTCCACAAGGAAGGGTTACGGAAATTCGTATTTAAGAGTCGAAATGAACTAAGCATGAGCTGCACCTGTTAGATTCAGCCATATTGATTATAATGAAAGTGAATTAAATAGTTTAAATCTATTTATGTTTAATTCTAAAGCTTAAGAAAATAATAAGTTATTAATAATTAGATAGTTACTATACTAGTCTAAAGCTAAGAAGCTTTTCTAAATTAAGAATTCATATATTAACTTAATTAAACATTTAGCTATTAGTTAATTCATTTTAATCCATATCATATTAACACTATCTATCTATACTCATGTAGTCTATCATTTAGAACTTTAATGCAATCAATATTGCTACTATCATAGCTTTTGTATACTAATAATAGTTATCTATTTATAATGCTTTTACTTATAATAGGAAGGATATACTTTTAGTATAATTAGTAGCTTTCTAAAGGATTATTTTGCTACTTAATTATTTTATTAAGTCTACTAAGCTAGCCTTTTTAATTTCTTTTTCTATTTACACATTTATATATAATGTCCAAACCTATACCTAAGAGATGAGAGACCAAATGAAAAGATAAGATAATTTAAAGTTAATAGATTAAAGAGAGAGGTTGATTTATTTAGAAGCTGATATAAAAAGTTAGCTCATTATTCTAACTAGAAGAAAGACTTTTAGGAATAATAAATGGCACATCTTATATCTTAAGATAATAAATAGTAGATAATTTAAGCAGAAGTAAGTGTAGAATCTATTTTATATTTTTATTTATTTCTTTAAAATAAAAGCCATTATGCAATCAATCTGGAAACAACCATGCAAGGTAATGTCGAAACTTCACCTATTAGCATACAAAGCATCGTTCTTCTTCTTGCAATTCGAAGCTTGCCTCATTAGTTTGTCAATTCTTATTATCAAGCGTGAAGCAGATCTTTTTGCTTTATTTTTGCTACCTCAGCTTTGTATTATACCTCAAAGCGTTATGGAATTGAAGCCTTCCTAATTAAGCATAAATTTTGCTGAAGGAAAAAAATCGAATAATCTATTCTAAAGCCAATAATTTAGCTGAAGCTTCCGAAGGTAGAAATCTTTCCAAAAATATTTTGGAAGGGTTTACTTCTTCCTACTACAGGAGGAGAAGGAAGAGATTGCTTTTGCTTTTTATTTACCCTACTACTATCTAGCACTTGATGAAAATGTTGTCATGCTAGTCTTTATCCTTAATGCTATTATCGTTAACTTCCATGCTTCTAACCAAATTTTCTAATTCTCTCGACTTTAACTCTTCAATAATTTCAGATCCACATTAACATATCTAAACTGATCTCATATTTTAAATGATATCAAACTTCAAAGACATTACAAAAATATATCTCAGAGGCAAAATTAGTAGACTTTAATGACACTGGTATTTCTATTAAGGATCTACTTAAAAGCTTTAGAAAAACAGAATATTACTAACTAATAGAATCTCTAACTCATCAAAAAGACATTAAGTAAAATAGTTTTAGATTTAAAGATTCAAATTAAGATACTTAGATAGCATTATGAAGGTCTAATTTGTAATTTTCTTATTTTAAATTTCTGGTAAAATGAAAATTTTAATCTTCTTATACTTTAGTTTAACTAAGATGATGAAGGTTTATATCTCTGGTAATGAGTATAGAGAGATGATTTTGTAGGATAACTGCACATTGTTTAAAATAGTGATTGATATTCCGAGTGAAGAATTAAGATTTGAATGAAATTGTTAAGCTATAGACTAAAAATAGACTTCATATAATGAGGCAATCAAAAAAGAAGTAGAAGATAAGTGTAATTTCTTTACATCTTCCATTAAGCTTTAAGGATAGTAATTTCTAGTATGAGCATTCTTAGAACTTGATGTACGTATCTATTTCAACAAACAAAAATAAATCTCTGATAAAGTGTACTTAAATATAACCAATAATAAGGTATCTCCAGTGGCTATAATGATACAGAATAATGAATATAGCAAAATAAATCCATCTAATTTTTTATAATGTATAGAGTTGCTTCTAATTCAAGTGTAGATATAAAGACAGTTTCTTGATACCAAAGTTCTGGTAGATTTTGATAATCTGCTACCTTCTTTGTCACTAAATTGTTTATATAAATTAAGGCATAAGAACTTGAGTAAGGAAATTACCATACATTTATTTTTGAAGTATAAGGAGTGATCAAGTGTACTAGCCAAAAATAATCTATATTTACAGAGCTCCTCAAGTTGAAAATTTTATAGTGAGCTCTCAAAAAGGAAAAGCATGAGATACCTTATTTAGTCTAAAGTGTGATGATGCTACTGATTTAGATGAAGATTATCCCTTAAGATACCAGTTCTTTTGCATGGGATCATTCTATAAAGAATTTCCTTTAAATTAGATGAAGAAATTAGCACTAAAAGCTTTAAGTTATTTAAATACTCTTAGTTTTTCTCCTATAGATATGAAACAGTTCTTATGATATCTATCCTAAAAAATAGAGAAGCAAGAATAGATGGCAATAGCAGTTTCAAGTTACTAAGAAGTAAGACTAAACGTAGCACCTGAAAGCCTGCAGAGTTATATAGACAGTATCTACCAATGTCTTAACTAGCAAACAAAGTACCAGATATCCTTAAATTAGACGTCTTTGCTTACGTAGATAATTAAACAGTTCTAATATATAAAATTTAACATTGAACAAGAAGTATAACCTAGTCTAATAACTAGGTGAAGTACCTTTAACTATATAAATAATCATACTTTTACATATAAAACTTCTAAAATCTAAATTTGATAAATCTTGTAAATAATTCTTCTATTCTATGAAAGGAGAAAGAAATTCCTACTAAAGAAAAGAGTTACGAGACTAGAGTCTTTTCTTTTTTATGATCTCAACCGTTGAAACTATAAAGGAGAAATAATGATAGTAATGGGAATTTCTCTGCCTAATTCCTAAGCTATTCAATGTTATTAAAGGATGCTTTGTTGTAATCTTTTTATTTGAAGAAACAATTAATGTGAAATGGATGATTTTAGTTATATCCATCATTTAAATCTTCTGTTTACTAAATATCTGAAATGATAGATTCTATATAAGAAGGATAATTTGAAGAAATTTAAAATCTAAGTTGAATATGTTCTAAGCTATAACCAAATTTAAACACCTTCAAATTTAGTGTGCCAATCGTGAGATATCAACGAAAAAAAATGAGAAAATGGAACTTCATGCTCAATAGAAAAAATCCAACTAGCTAACTATTATAGGTGTAAATTGTAGTTAGTCAGGACTTTTTATACTTACTTCAGTTGTATAAGAGGTAGAAGAATAAGAAAATGAGGATAAAATGAAGAAAAGCAAGGATAAGAGAATCAAATTTAGGAAGAGAGAAACGAAGAAATGTAAAATTATGAAGAATCAAACTTAGGACTGGATTTAAATGAAAAAAGAGAGGATAATGGAAATTAGTCAAGTTATAAGCATCCAATTCTTGCTTACTCATTAGTAATCTTATGTTTAATATTTTTCAATTTATATATTTATAACTCTGCATGTAATGTCAAGGAAAAAGGAAAATTTAGATAGAGCTTTATATTTTAGTTCTTTAAATCTGCCAAAATTATCCCAATGAACAATTAATGTTTTCATGACAGTTCCTTGATTAAAGATTCAATTCTAAGCTCTAAAAAAATTTCATTTTGTATATAGATTTTGCTATTGCTTCGTGATGCTTTCTGGTAAACCTTATAATTGCTACTTAATAGAAAAGTTTAGGCTAAGATTTTGGATTTACGGTTTTAGTAGGTTTAGGAATGTCTGTAATTTCATTTCATACATTTTCACGTTTTTTAACACTGAAGAAACTATTCTTGACTATCTTGTCTCTTTATCAGCTACATTTTCTATTATCTCTATTTGATCCATTATAGTCTTTTATTGCAATATAATACTCAAAAAGATGCTTAGACTGCAAATGAATAAAACTATATCCTAAATATCATAAGCAGTTCATCCTCCTTAAGATGGTAATTAGATGGAGGAAGGTTAAAATGAGAAAAGGAATTGACTTAGCTAACCTAAAAGTAACTTCTAGATCTATGTTATGGTTGAAGATAGCCCAACTTACTTTAATAAAGATACTTTATAGCATAAATAATACATAACTTGATGTTTATGAATCTTATATGCTTCAGAAAACTAAAGACCAATATATGAGTAATGACTATATATCTCTTACCTTTGATTTATTAACTAATCAGACTCTTTCAAATAATCAAATCAAGCCCTACTTTAAAATAAGGCAGATTAGGAGAATTTCTACTCTCTTTGATTAAGAGATAAAAGACTTTAGAGCTTAAACCTTCTAATAAAGCTTCAAAGCTTAGTTTTTTATATAAGTCTAAAGATCTTAAAGTAATTAAAATCTCGAAGCATGAACAGCAGTTCTCCACCCTTCATTGGCAGTAAAAGTACAAAATATCTCATTTAATGGTATGAAATTGATCTTCATAGATCTCTATAGAAACGCTAAACATCTACATTACTTTAAATAGTCAAAGGTAATCTAGATTTCAGTTAATGATAGTAATATAGAGAAGATCAAGAAGATTAGGCATAAGTTGTAATTTAAGCATGAAAGTGAAAGAACAAAAAGAGGCTGAAAGAAGATTTAGCCTTAGTTTGTACTTAAAGAAGGAAATAGACTGAAAAAGTAATTTAAGCCAAACAATATTACACAGGTTAAGCCTTAAAGCGCTAAACTTCACTAATAGAACAGTAAAATCTAAATGCAGGAAGGTATAAAATGCACTCAGCTGAAACTAAAAGAAATGAGTAAAGCGCTAAGGATCAAGCAAAGGAAAAAAACCTCTTTGAAGATAGAACTATAAGCTTAAAGTACCCAAGTGAAGCTAAATATTCTAGACTTGCATCAAAAACACTAAAGTAGGTAAGTTTTATCTTTACCCAAGACTAAGGTAGATAAAATAAATTATATAAGGATATTAATTTGCTAACTAAGCTAAGCTTAAAATATTCTAAGGAATAAAGATTAATTATCTCTTTTAAGGCAAAAAACATTGAGTGTCTAATTTCAAACCCAGTATAAATAAGAGAAAGCAAACTCTTCAGCTAGTATATAAGACAAGCTAATTTTAGATAAAGCTTGCCAGTCACAGATAAAAGCTGATCTACACGAACTACTCCAAGATGCACTACTTATCTACAGTAAAAGTCTAAAATTAAGAGTTGCTCCTTGATTGAAATCATATAAGAATAACCCGTGGGATTACAAGGCTCAATTTCAGTTTTCTAAGAAGTTTTGACTCACTAAACTTCAAACTATCAGCTCTTCATTACTCAGTCAAATGGATTTAAGATTGCATGACCTAATATCGTCAGAAAATGAAATGAAATAAGGAAATATAAGCATAAGGTTGATAATTAAAAAGGAACAAACCCAATTAAATGTAGCTTATCTATTAAGTTAATTTAGCTTCAGCAGAAAACTTCAAGTGTCTTTTTCTCTTTTAGCTAAAATCTAGAGCACATTAATAAATAGTTAAAACAAGCCAAAGCTAAAAATCTTGATTATTCTTTCTTGCCAAGTAACTAAATGAAAAGCTAAAAGAGCAACTTGTGTGTGATTAAAATAGTAGAAATACTTGAAGCTAAGAAAGTGAGTGAGTATGATAGAGGAATAAAAAGTGAGATTGGAATTGATAACCAAGAAGATCAAGCAGTTAGAATAAGATGCCAGTAGATCAACATTATTACTTTAATTAAAGGGTGCAAAGAAAGGATTGGGCATTTAATTAGACATACTTAAAGTTTAGATATTTAGTTACAAGTTATCAAATAGCTTTAGATAAGAGTTTTGGATATGTCCAAGAGTAATTAATCAAGAAAAAAATTTTTTAGATACCTCCATACATATTTTATTAGATTGAGAGAGCAAAGAAACCTTTTTCAAAGGCTATCATATTTAGTTTCAGTGATATTCATCATTAAGTATCATTAAGAAATTTTAAATATCTTCTTGTTATTTGCTAAAATTTATGCCACTGCTATATTAAGCTTTAGATATAAATAGTAATCCTATGAATATAGTATCCATTCAAAGGGCTATTCTTATGATAAACGATTATAGAACAAAATGATTTAATATATTAAAAAAGTTCACTTTTATTTGGCTGTTCGTGTAAAGAAATTAGAAAAATGCAAGTTCTGGAATTTGCTCAGTAGATTATAAGAAGAATTTAAACGAAACTTATTTATAAAATACATTACAGACTTTCTCTTAGAGTAAGATTACATATCTCTCACTATATAAAAGGGAGTAAATTCATAATTCTGATATTTTAGTTTAAACTATTACTTATGCAGCTTTTGCTGGATCATTATTAACCGTGCTTTTTTAATTTACTTCTGTTAGTTTTATTCTGGTGGCTAAGCTCACATCCTTCTATTATTCTTATTAAAAATTTCATTTTATTCAAGGCTTTTGCAAAAGTTAAAACAACAGAAAAAATGGTTAAATTATATGAACTTTTGAAGAAAATTTGTATTAAATTAGAAAAAAATACTATAAGTATACTAATTAAAGCTAATAGTTTTAAAAATTGTTTAAGTGGAATAAATGATAAGAATATCAAAATTAAGATAAAAAAATTAATAGAAAATAAGTATAAAATAATTATTAATTAATTATATAAAATTATATAAAAAAATTGATATAACAGATAGAAATTGAATGTGGACCCCGTTGTTCGCAATTGAGTAAGCGGAGATACGTAGTTAATACTGAACACCAACATTGTTTGGAAGCTTTCAGCTTTAAGGGCAAAATATTACATTCTGATATCATCCTTTCTTGCCTTTTTTGAGGAAAGGTAAGTATTATTTAGGTGGTATCATAGAGAGAAACAAGAAATTAAACCATTTTGTAGATATAATAGAGCAGAAAGGAGAATCTAATTAAATTTAAATTAATTTAATTTAATTTAATTTAATTTAAAACTTTTCTAAAATAAATAAATTATAAGTTTAAAAAGAAAGCAAAAATATAAAAGGCTCAAACTTAAAAAAAAGAATTTAAATAATTAAATTTATTAATTTATATTAAATACTAAGAAATTAAAAAATCTTGTAGATGTTATAAAAAAATTAAGTTTAAATTATTAATATCTCTTAAGTTAATTTTAATAATAGAAGTAAGGGAGTAAAACATGCTAATACAATTTTGATATTTAATGATAAATTAAAATGTATAAATTTAAATACTCTTTTTCATAATCTTTATGAAATGATGATTATTTTATGATTAAAAAATATTTAGTTATACTAATTATATTAGCATAATAATATATTCTAATTTAAAATTTTTTTGTTAACATTTGATCATAAATTTATCAACTTTAATTTTTTAATTTTGTTTAAATCACCATAAAGATCAAAATCGTAAGAAAAACCAAAGATAGTCAAAATTTTGTATGCAATATTAATAAAATAAATAGAATATTGTATAAAATTTTAGTTCTTAAGGAGGTAATTTCTTAAATCACTACTAAAAAAAATAATTTATTTATTTGTAAAAATAAATTCTGAGACTTTCTCTGGTTTACATATAAATATAAGGACTTATTTAAGATAATTAGTTTTACACGTTAGATTTGTATTTTTTTAATAATAATTTAATCTAAAAAAACTAACTTTAATAGAATAATTTAGTATAATATCATAATGTTATAATTAAATATTGCAAAAAGGGGAATTGTACAAGCAGTTAAATTCAACTAATTATTTTGCTTAATTGTAACCTTTAATTGGTGTATGAGGTGGTGTGCTTTCTTAACTATTTTGGGAATATGAGATTTAGATAAGGAGGATTTGAGTCTAATATTCCTCAATGTTTACAATGGATTACAGATTCGATGATGACGGCATTATCTACAAATTAGGCGTAGAAAATCAATTCTCAAACATAGATTCTAGTGAGGTTATTATGTGTTGTATTTAATGCTTTCTTGATTCCGAAATTGGGCTCTTAAGCAAAATTAAAATTTTTATATTAATTTTAATATAAAATCTATAAAAATTATATTAAATTTAAATAAAATTTTATTAAAATTATTTTCTAATGCTTCAAGGGTAATTTAATTAATTATATTCACTTCAAGACCGAAAATCTTTCATAAGCATTCCCTCCAAGATCTTTAATCCTACTAATGACCTCTCTTAGATTAGAAATAAAATCAGATAATTCAAAATCTTACTCTCGCTGTTCTTTAATCGTACAAAAATATTATATTTTAGTAATTATATAATCAACTTTAGATTTTTATTATATTTTTTGTTTTTTCTTAACTTTAATAGACATTTTATTCAATAAATATTAAGCTAGAATGCTTGATTTCAGATTTTTGTTATTGACTAAAAACAAAAAATATTTATAATTTTTATTTAAGTAACATGAAATATAATCTTTTTGCTTTTAACAAAAATAATAAAATTATAAAAAGCTATAATTTTTGCTCCTTTCAATTATAAACAGTTTAGTTTTATTATTTTCCTGTTCGCCATTTGTAATTTTTTAGCATACTTTGCTAATTTTTACTTCAACTAAAGCAGTTATTTCATTTATGACTACATAAAAAATTTAGCAATCTTTCTTTCAGATTTCAAAATTTAGCATAACTACATACCAAAAAAATTAAAAATAAGAAAGAAAGCTTAAGAGAATTATTTAATTATATAATATAATTTAAAAGATGGTGGGAGCTGTGATTGACCTTCTTGACTAAACTTTTCTTGCTTGGAAAAAGTTCCTACCCTGTCGCTGAGAAAGTCCCTGTTCAGAATCATTTTCTCAAGGGAACTCTGTCTTCTAGATTATCCGCTCTTGGTATGGGCTTTAAGCCTTGCTGCTCATAGCGATGGAATTTCCTGGTAGCTGTTTCTGGACACAATAGGATATCCCCAGTATTCCTAAAAAAAGAGCATCGGGTCGTATAACTGGAAAGGAGTTTCAGTTCCAAAAATTCTTTTAGTTAAAATTATTAATTTAATTATATAGTATAAAGTTCATCAAAACACTTCAGAGTTTTCCGTTAGATGATCAATATATCTCAAGCATATTATGCAAAAACTTTTTCCTATTTACGCTTTTTTTTAGAGAAATTAAAAGCATTATCTTACCATATGCCCTTTACATTTGCAGTATCAACACCTCATTATATTTTTACTAAATTTTAAAATTTCGGTGAAAAGATATTAATCAATTATATTGGATTATTTTCTTCACTTAGTTAGGTTTAATATAATTCAAAATATCTTTAAATTTGCATCATCTTTAGGCTATTTTAAATTGCATTAATTTACAGCAATATTTATTAAGATAGAGTAATCCAGTTTATTTATTGTCTTATAATTTTATTTTCATTTATAAATAGATTAATGGATGTCATCAAATTCTCAGTTTATTGGCTTAGATTACTTACTGTTTTTTGTAAGTTTTTTGGTCTCTAACTACAAAAAGTATAGTTCATCTGTAGTATCTAGCTAAGATATTCTGGACTTTATGGAAGAAATCTAATTCTTAGGTGCCATTCTTAAATTATCATAAATAAATAAATTTGATTATAGAGCGCGTAGCACTCTCATTGGTGCGCAGCTCTTTAAAAAAAAATGTTTCATACTGACAAGAATGTTTGCTACTGATAAAATTATCAGATACTGATAGACCTTGTTCAATACTGGTATAATTATTCAGTACTGATAAAAATGTTCAATACTATATAATTTAAGAATACTCGCAATCTTATCTACTTGTTGGAGGTCCAAGGACATGGCAGGATTGTGTATAATGCATCACCAAAGCAGAGGACGACATGTGTCAATTATGGGTACTTAAATTCCCCACCTCTGATGAAGCTCACAATATTATTTCTTTTTCGTTCCAGAATTATATTAAATTTAAATTAAGCCAGTGCCGAAGGTCTAAGAATCTTATGTCTCGATGCCAAACCAAAGCAGAGGAAGACATAAAGTTGATTATGGGTACTTAACTTCCCCAACCTCTGATGAAGATGACCTTGTTGTTCACCTTCGAACAACTATATAATATTTTTTTATTTAATCAAAATATTATTTTTAACGTTAATTGTTGTTTTGTAAAATTATATCGTGGTTAAAGTCCTAAAGCTATTAAACATAAAATTAATACTTTTATAGCTCTAATCTAAGACTCTTAATTAAAGATTATTACTCACTCCATTTAGAGAATTTAACGAGATTTGATCGAAAAAATTTGCAAAGAAGAAGAAAATTAGAAATTTAATTGATTGATAAAAGATTTGGATTCTCATAAATTGACGTAGATATAATCATTAATTTTAATTATTATATATAAAATGGCTTCTAAGAAATAACAGAACTTTGAACAAAACATTTAAACAGGAAAATTCTCTAAAAATAAAAAAAGAAATAATTACAATGAGTAAAAGTGAGAAATATGATTGATATGACGAACATTAACCACTTGGAAATCCAGAATTAAAAAAACTTCCGACACAAACTCAAATAGAAAATATTATCTAAGTCATTAAAAGAGTTTATGTTTAAAAATAGATACCTCACTGATAAAGTAGAAAAATTAGAAAATTAATAATGTCTTTACTTGAGAAACAATATTAATAATCATAAAAAATAGAAGACAAACTGGAACAAAGAATTCTTTAAATTTAATAATAAATTCAGGTTACGCCATTTTCGTTTTAACAGAATTAATCAGATCCTATGGAAATAGAAAATGAAGCCTCAAATTAAAATAAACAGTAAACGTGTATTTAAAATAAGTAGTAAATTTAAATTAAATAAGTGTTACAGGAATAATAGTTTAAAAGAAGAATAAAATGCTACGTGTGCAATAAATAACACCAATGAAAATACTGCTACTAACTAAGCGAAATTTAAAGAAAGAATAAATAAGATATTTTTAGAAAACTATTTACGATATATCCAACATAAAGCGGAAATATTTATAGAAAAAAATTCTTTAATTCAAATCATAATCCTTGGAGAAATAATTAGGAACGATACATGCAAGATGAAAACTATTCAGAATATTAAAGGATGGTGCGCTAATGAAGTGCTACACCGCCTAACTAAGCCTAGTAGAAATTCAAGACAAACTAATGGAGACAAACTGATAGAATTGGTCAGATGGTTGACTACTAAGGCTTTAACAAAGCTTTTTAACTTTATAAATACTAATAAATACTAATAAATACTAATAAATACTAATAAATACTAATAAATACTAATAAATACTAATAAATACTAATAAATACTAATAAATACTAATAAATACTAATAAATACTAATAAATACTAATAAATACTAATAAATACTAATAAATACTAATAAATACTAATAAATACTAATAAATACTAATAAATACTAATAAATACTAATAAATACTAATAAATACTAATAAATACTAATAAATACTAATAAATACTAATAAATACTAATAAATACTAATAAATACTAATAAATACTAATAAATACTAATAAATACTAATAAATACTAATAAATACTAATAAATACTAATAAATACTAATAAATACTAATAAATACTAATAAATAAAATTACAAATAATCAAAAATTTAATTTAAAATAAAACATTTAATTTAATTTTTCAATTAACAATCAAAATTATGCACTAACTTTGCATGTACAAATAATATTTTAACTGCTTCACAAAAAAATTAAAACTTTAACTTAACTTGAAATTTTTACAAAACCATAATTAAATAAATCAATAAAAATTTTATGAAATAAAAACAACTTAAGTTTATTATTTGTCTACGATTACTAAAAAATATATTTAAAATATTTTTAAGCATAACCACTTTAAATCACATACTATCACTAATTTCCTATAACCTATTTTTATTTACTCAACTTTTTTTATATTAAGAATATAAAAACTTTTAAGAAATTAAATAAATATAATGCAAAAATTTCATAAAACAACAAACATAATTACCATTAAACATTCATTTAAATGAATAACCAATATCTTATATCTTTAATCGTAAAATTTAATTAAGTCAAATAATAAGTTACTCAACTCGAAACCCTCCACTTTCTAATCGTATTGTCTCCTCCCGATACCAACCATTTATTATTAATACTCAACGCTATAGAAGTTATTAATCCTACATGCCCTTATAAAGTCTATATACACTCACCCTTATCAAAGTTCCATGTTTTGATTGTTTTATCGTAAGATCCAGAAAATATAACACTTGAATCAACACTTTACAGAATACTACGTACAGTGCTCGTGTGATCTTAAAGAGTACGAATATACTAACCAGAAGAGAAGTCCCATATATTAATAGTACTGTTACCAGAACCAGATATTATATACTTATTATCCTTAGACACTATTACCGATCAAACATAACCTGAATTCCCTGATAGAGTTCGCACAAGCTGACTAGTCTAGAAATCCCAGATCTTTATAGTTGTATCTCCAGATCCTGATATAACATATCTAGAGTCAAGGGAGATTACCGAGAAAACATAATGAGTATGCCCCGTTATAGTTCTTTGGAGAGCACCAGTGTGGAAATTTCAGATCTTTATAGTTGTATCTCTAGATCCCGACACGATATAGCTAGATTTAGGAGAGATTACTACCGATGAAACTGCAGAAGTATGTCCCCGACAAAGTTCTTACGAGAGAACCATTTTTGAAATTTCAAATCTTTATGGTGTTGTCACCAGATGCTGATACAATATAGCTAGAGTCCGGGGAGATTATTATCGAGTTAACATCATAAGTATGTCCTGTTATAGTTCTTCGGAGGGCGCCTGTCTAGAAATTTCAGATATTTATCGAATTTTCAGGATCTCCTGAACCCGATACAATTCATTTTAGGTCACTTGATATGGCTACCAAGTAAACGTATGAAGAGTCAGTAATGACTTAGTCTAAAAAATATTAAAGAAATACATTTACTTTGGTCATAACTGATCTTATTTATTTGTTTTTAGTAGCATAAGTTGGGCAGAATTTCATACTTTAAATGAAGAAGAGATACTTTCCCTAGTATGTGGTTTCTCGCTCTTAAGAGTTTTCTTAAAAAAATACTTTTAGTAAATTGTTTTTCTTTTTTCTCCATTTTAATTTTTATAACTTAATTTAATAACCATTTAATTAAAATAACTCAATAAACTTTACTGATTTCAATACAATTAAACAATTAAATAATTTCTTTATTAAACATATTTATAAATATTTTATTTCTAAAACATTTATTTAAAAATTCTATTTTTGTCTTAAAACGAGACAAGATATAAAACTAATAGTATACAAACTTTTATAATTTTAATTATTTTATATCTTTTTACTTTTAAATAAAAAGATAAACTACTATATCAAAAGTTTTATAACGAAGAATTATATCCTTATTATAATAAATTTAATATGTATTTGTTAAGTATAATTTATTTGAGTTTTAATCCAAGAATTTTAATAAGAAACTCTTATTTCTTTATAGACCCTTTTAAATAAAAAATAAAAACATTACCATTTTTTAAAGCTACTGTTATTAATTATTGCTTTTCACTTACATTTAATAAAAAAATGAGTTCTTTAAGCGTTTTACTAATTAAAAAATTTAAATAAAATAAGTTACTTATTAACTAATTTGAATAGAGATTAAAAAGCATCAAATTATTTAAAGCAAAGCATTTAAATTTCGACTTTGTAAGATAAACTCTTTTAATTGCCCACTTTCTTACTACTATTTCATTAAAACTTTTTATTTATAAAGGTCTTCCTTAAAATAATAAACTAATATAATTTATTACTTATAATGTTGAAAAATAGGTAATATAAATGTAATAAATAGAAGTAGTAGAAAGTAAATATTTAAAACTAACTAGAAATGATTTATCACTAATTTATCTTACAATTATTAAATAGTAATATTTAGTTTTATTATTAAAGTAAGCTTTAATATGTTTAATTATGTCTATTAAAATACTTAAAATTTTATCCTTTTAGCTTTATTAGTTATTAATTTAAATTACATTTCTCTTTAATTTATAAAGATATTAGATTAGTTATAATAAATACATATGGATTACTTTCTCTTTTTATAACAAAGTAATATTATATTTATTATGTATCTTATTTTTGGAACTATCATTTAAAATTAATAATATCTAAATTATTTTACTTTATATTACACTTTCTTCTTTTCTATTATTCTATACAAATATTGTTGCCACTATTAATAATCTCTTTATTAAAATAAGTTGCTTGTTATTAAGAAAATTATAAGCTTTTTAGAAAGAAAACATATTTTTAATATGTTATATTATTATTTTCTGAATTAGAAGATTTAAGCTTTATAACCTTAATAAAATCAAAAAATCTAGAGTAATTAAAATATCTAAGTTTCCTAATCTTAATCAACAAAGGTCAAAATAAAGAAATCTAAATATTGATAGTTTCACCGTAAAATAATTCTGAGAATCTCACAGTCAAATAAGATACTACTATCGAAAAAATAAAATAAATGATATAAGAATAAACTAAGTTATACTGATGGCCATTGGAAATCTTTAAGAATAAAAAAGAGTTAGGCCACAAAAAGACGATATAATATTATAAGATTGTGGATGGGGAAAAGCTCTAAATGAGATGGAGTGATCTAAATTATAAATAATAATGTGTAGATGGTAAATGAAAATAATCTTATTAAAAGAAGTATGTCACATTGCTAAACTTTCATTTTAAATACAGGTAAGTTTAACATTAAAAATTCTTAAAAATATAGCGAGTAAGTGAAACATTTAATATTCTTAAAACTATAGATGGTAAGCTAAACATTTAATATTCTTAAAACTATAGATGGTAAGTATAAAATTTAATATTCTAAAAACTATAGCACATAAGTAAATATTTAATATTCTTAAAAGTATAGCAAGTAATTAAACATTTAATATTCCTAAAACTATAGATGGTAAATATAAAATTTAATATTATTAAAACAATAGAATATAAGCATTTATTAATCATTTTAGATGGTAATTAAAAATTGATATATGCTTTAAAGTTGGTAATAGTTATTTATTAACAATATTAGATAAAAGTATTTTAGCATAAATTTTTTTTCTTATATAGAGAGTAAATTTGGACCTTAATTAATTTAGAATGTAAGGGGTATTTATAGTATATTTTATTTATTTAATAGATCGTATCTGTTTTATGACAATTTTTTAGGAAGTAACATATATTGTTAGCATGGTAGAATGTATGCTTTAATGTAAAAATTAATAAGGGGGTAATTTGATCACTAATGCAAAAGGTTGTAAGAATAAATTTAATTATAATAGTGATGAATGTGTTTGGTAACGCAATCTTAGAGTGAATTACTTTCATACTTAATAATAACTCTTATTAATTAAAAAAATTATAAAAATTATAATTTATATATTTATATATTTATTTTGTATTTTAGTTTGGTTTAGTTTAAAAATCATTTAGACAATTAATATTTTTATAGTTAATAATTATTTTGTTTAATTATGCAATTTTTTTAATTTAATTTTTGTGTTAGTATTAGATATTTAAATTACTTTAGCTTAAATTTTGTGTATAGATTCTTAATAAAAATAGTATTTTACATGAGGATTTTATTAATCTTATTTTTTTCAGTTTAATTTTTATGTTTAATCCATTTTTTATGAAGGAGCTTACGAATTTTGATTTTTTTTAATTTTTATAAAAAATTCTTAGACGATATTTTTTTATTGAATCTTATAAATGTTATTTATTTTTTTATGGTTAAAGTTTTTATTATAAAATAGTTTGTAATTTTTAGTTCTTTGGAAAGAGTGTATTTATATTTTAAGAATCGATATAAGGAAATTTAGATATAAATTTTTTATATAATAGATGTCATGAATGAGTGCTAATTATGTGCGTTGGATGGCTTGCTTAGTGTTGTTAATAAAAGGTTAGTATTAAGTGTTTTCAAAGTATTAAAAGTTTTAAAGTAATTTAGATTTATGTAATTTAATAATTTTTTTGCTCAGTTTTTTACACTATTGGAAATTATTGCGACAGAATAAATAAGTGAAAGGCAAGATAAAAAATTAGAAAAGGAATAAAAAAGTTAAAAAGGGTAAAGGATTTGGAGTATTGATAGAATTTTAAAGAGTGAAAATTTTTAAATTAACCATATAAAGATTTATAATGGATTTTTTAAAGGAAAAATGAATTTTATGAAAAATAAAAAAGATTTTTGGGAAATAAAAAAATTTAGAGAAGTGGCTTGTTGAATTGGATTCGGAAAAATTAAATTTAAAAAATTAAAAATTTTGATTTGTTTGAACTGCAAGAAATATAAAAAATATTTTAAGAATTTTAATTTCAAGCAAATCAAAAAATCAAAAAAATTTTGAGATAAGATATGGTAAAAATTGTATTTTTCAATACAAAGTAATGTTTTTATTTAAGAATTCGAATCTTTTTAAGAGCAATATGTAAAAAAGTTGTTGGAAAATTAAAATGGTTTAAGAGAGTCTAAAAACGCCAAATTTTATTTTGTTTTTTCTCGGGTGTTTTACACTTCATGAGATTTTCGGACGGAATTAAAATTTTAAAAATTTTATTGCTAAGGCTGAAAAATATTCTTATAAAGATAAAATAATTAGAAGTAAAAAATGTAGATAAAACGTATTAAAGAAATTATTAATATTTATAAATATTTTTAAAATTTTCTTATTTACTTTTCTAAGAATTTTAATTACAAAAAATTTTAAAGATGGAAAAAAAGAACGTTTTAAGGAGATGTATATTAAAAAGAGTAAATATTTTTAGATATATTGTAATAATTTTAATAATTTTAATTCTACATAAATTTTTTAATTATATCTCTCAAATTTCAAATTAAAATATTTGTAATTTAGACTGATTTTATAAAATTTTTAGCTTTTTAAAATAAGAATTTATTAATTTTGTTATTTTTAATATTTATTATAGATAAGGATGATAAATTTAATTAAAAATACAATTTGAAAAAATTCATGTATATTTATGAATATAGAAATGCTAGAAACAATTTATAAATAACTTTTTTTTCTTTTCATAAATAAATTAAATATAGATGATTAACAAATAGATGAGAGTAAAAACATATTAAATAGTAAAGAAATTAAAATTTTTCAAGCTAGAATTTTTGAATGTCATTTGATCCACTTATACAAGCTTAAAAGGTTAACTTTTTAATTTAAGAAAACAATTTAATTTTTTAATTGAAGATATTAAAATTTTTTATTTTGATATTCATTTATTCTAAAAAATCTTAATATAGTAAATTAATATCTACTTATTAAAAAATTTAAAGCTTTCACAATAAATGACTTTAAATTTATGTGTAGTGCACGTTAATAATAGCTATAAAACTTATAATTAAGACAAAAATAATTTGAATAATTTTTTTCAAGTCATACGATTTTAGAAATCAGATTAAAAATTCTATATTTTCTAATCTTACTAAAAAGTTACTTTTTTTAATCTACAAGACAAATTTTTTAAATAACGTTGACTTTCTTATGTTCGAACTATTCTGCGTAGATTTAATCCCATAGCATAATAAAATTTACTTAATATTTTAAATTTAGATTTTTGAACTAAAAGAATTTTTTTATATCTAGTATTTTTAACCAATTAAGTATTAACTTTAATATTTGTGAAAAATAGTTCTCATCATGCTGTTTTTTCTGAATGAAATTTTAAATAGTTATAACAGGAATTCTGCTAATCAGTTTTTGTAAATAGATAATACATTAAGTAATAAATACAAATTAGAAAATCTCAAAATACAATCCATTAGTAAAACCAGATAATCTTCAGACATATTCCCTTCAAAATAATAGATTTAACCAGAGACCTCTTGTAGATTCGAGCTAAAATCACAATTCCACTTTTTTATTATGCTTATTTTTCTAATTATGCCTTATATCTCATTATTAATCAATCAATCTATCTTGTTTTCTTCTCGTCTTCTATTTCTTTCTTTTAAGTTTTCTCCATTTCACTATTTAAACTCTTATAGATTTTATAATCCTGTGAAATATTTTTTTTTGTAGACAATAGATATTAAATTAATTATTAATAGTAAATAAAAATAATTTATGTCTTCATTAATACAAATTTTCAAAAAAACTAATATTTGTTGATTTTACATAAGAATAAGTCATTTTATAGTATAAATATACAAATTAAAAGCAAAAAAAGAAAATTTTAGGATAAAACTACAGCATAAGGTAACTTCCCTTCATTAAATAATGTTGGAGGCTTAATCATTAAGAATTGACTTTCATAAAATCTCAATCATTGAAATATTAATTAATTTGACACAACAAGATTTATTAATTATATTGATGCGCATATTTTTGGCTTTCTATCTTCGAAAGATCTTTAATGCATTCTTAGGAGTTGCTATCTTGCCATTTGCCAAAATAAACTTACAGGCTTTAAAAATGCTTATTACTGACTTAAAATGCTTTCTTTTCATATCTTTTTAGCAAATATTTTCTTATTTATTTTCTCTTCAATTTTTTTTATAAATAATCGCATTTTAAAAGAATGCAGAAGAAGGTAAGATAAGAAAACAAAGTTTTTAAATATTTAATCTTAATTAAATTTTTTAATATCAGGATTTTTCGACTCCAAAGAGGCAGGAGTCTACAAAATCTCGAAGAGACTAGTGACCATGAAAAGGGATTCAAAAAAAGTCCTTCATCAAATAGAATCTCTAACATCTGAAGAAAAACCTAGGAAATAGGATAAAAGTATTATGTGCTTGGAAGTATTCAATCTCACCACAAAGTAAATAAGCAATGATAAGCTGGTAAAAGTGATGCTGGACCTCCAGGAGGAGGCCAAAAAGCTGAAGAAAGATTAAAATAGACTGATGGAAAACTTTAAATTGCAAAATAAATAGAATCGAGACTTATGACCTAAGAAAGAGGTCTTAACGCATTTTAAAATATTTCAAAAGACCAGAGCAATTAATCTAAACATTAAAAATAGAATCAGAAAGAAATGATCAACAAAATAGAAAAAATAGAAGAAAACCAGCTAAAATTGCAGCGTTAAATTGGTATAAAAGAATAAGAAAACGACCAAATGATAATCGAAGGAGAAAAGAACTCAAGATTTAAACCTAAACGAGAAGCAAAAATGATGTTATTATTGTAACTCTCGAACGCATCTATGGAAAAGATGCTAGAAATTTTGAAACTTTAAATAAGAATACTGAAATTACTAGAAGAATTTGGAGAATTAAAAGAAGATGTAACAACAACTAAAACTAAAAAAGAGAAATGTTATATTGCAACAAATTTAGAAAAATATACAAGATTAAATATGTCAATCATTATCTAGGCGAAAGTATACCTTATTGAAAATATGCATAGAAAGAAGAAGTGTTGTAGAGACATTTGAACTTTAATATTTAGCCTCTAGAGATTGGTGGGAAAGAGGTTAAAATACCTCCAAGAAAGTCAAACATTTAATTTTTTACTTTTATTTATAAATTTTTAAGGTTTATTTGAGATAAGAAAGAAAAGCTTCTGAAGTCTTTAGTTCTGTAACATATTATTATATATACTATATAAAATGGATATCGGCCGCGTCAGCCAAACTAGTAGGTAATCTGGTGCAGTGTATACTGCATTGCGAGTAATCTCGCACTAGATGCCACCACGGGGAAGGGTGGATAAGCTCTGTTGAGACATACCTAACTTACCTTGAGGGTTCTCTCTAGCAGTATGAAAGTTTGACTGACGGGTCTTCTAATTTCCAACTTAATAACTATCTCTTATTTGGACCTTATTCAATAAGACTGAAGCATTTGACTCAAGATTTTAGAATAATCTTTAATAAGAAGATTCCCATTTGGAGAAGCTGACATGACTCATCGGACCCCTAGAATTTAACAAGAATCATGAGAACATTTTTAAATATTAAATATTAATATTGAAAGAGCTGCGTGCCATCGAGGTACTACGCGCTCTATAATCATTTTTATTTATCTTTATATTTATATATATAAAAATTAAATAATGAGAACTAAAACTTTAATAATGATATAACACTAAAGCTTAAAAGATTAACTAACTCTAATTGTAACTTATTATTTTAATTAGTATTAAACTTATTACTTATACAGGTATTTAGTCACTTACTTAATATTAGTATAACTTTATTTTTAGTAAAGATGAAAAACTATTGGCTGAATATTGAATAAATTAGAGAAAGATCATAATCAGATCTTTCTCTATAATTTTAAATTTTAACTCTCGTTTGCTTATAAAAAAGGTAGAAAGAAAAGTATCATTAAATTAGTTTGATAAAAAGGAAGAATTCTAATTTATCCATTTTAGGATAAATTTCTTTTGGAATTCTTAAAAGCATTTGATCAATATAGAGCTTTAGATAATTAAAATAACTATATTGACATAGAAGAGCTCTCAAAATAAATACCTAACTTTAGCAAGTGAAAAATAAGTTATAGATATTCGTTTCTTCTACTTATAAAGCAAAAAAAAATAAATGATTTCAGAATAAATAGTTTAGAGACAACTCCTTATATAGTACATAAAAAATTATACTACTCTAAATCTTTCAAAAAGTAATTTTGATTTTAAAAGATATATAAAAGATAAGAAAAACAAGGTAAAAAGAAAAATTATAAAAAAAGTGTAGAAAAGAATAATTAAATGGAAAAAATAAGAATAATGGCATTGTAACTTAATCCTTAAATTAATTCATATAAAAAAATTAGACTCAGATAGAATATAAAAACTCTCATTCAAATTAATTTTAGAATTAAATTGAAAATCATTTATAATAAAGATTAAATAATTATAAATTCTGTGTAAATCAAAGTATAATATTATTAAATTTAATCAAATGGATACAAATTCATTAAATGGAAAGTATATTTATATTTTGAAAATTAAAACGAAAATAAAGTAAAAAGTTCTAGTTTTTGAATATTATATCAAGAGTAATCTTATTATAGATTTTAAAAAAATAATTTAGATTTTTAATTAAAGCTAAAAAAGAATTGTATGTAGTTGAAGAACATCAAATAAGTAAATCTTCATAATAAAAAAGAAAAGTTAAAATTAATGAATTTTTGGATATATGGTAAAAGTAAAAGCTAGAATTTTAAAAGGCAAAGCACTAGAAATTAAAATTAAATAAAAAAAAATTTAATAATTTATTTTAACTTAAAAAAAGTTGTTTATCAAATTTCAATAAATAAGTGAAATTAAAAATAAAACTAAAAAATTAATAAAATAATTAGAAAAAAGTAATAATAAAAATGGACATTGTTATTTCTCCTTGTCTATTAGGAATTTTGTCAAATAATCCAAACCTTCATATAAACCATCACCATTAGTAGCACATGTTGCTTGAATATAGCAACTTCTTCCTTTCAATTGATGTAATTGTAACTTATCTGTCAATTCAGTTACAGCATGATATTCGGTAAGTCTTATTTATTCGCAAATACTAAAATGCAAGCATCTCTTAATACATCTTCTTATAAATTCCTAAACAACTTATCTTTTGCATCTTCTACACTTTTTCTATCATTAGAATATACTAAAAATATCAATCCATTCGTATTATTATAATAATGTCTCCATAATGGTCTTATTTTATCCTATCCACTTATATCCCATACTGTAAATGATATATTCTTATATTCTACCATCTCTACATTAAATCCTATCGTTGGAATCATAGTTACCATCTCACATAATTTCTACTTTATAAATCGTCGTTTTTCCTATCACAAAGTTTTTTCTGTTCTTTTTAGTTTTTTAGGTCTTTTAGATTTCTTTTTCATTTTTTTTACTTTTTTCATAACTTAAACATTTATTGTTATGTTCTTTTTTTAAGATTTTTCATTTTTTACTATCTTCTTAATCTTGTTTTTTTATATATTTTTTTATAATAAAAACTCGTTTATTTGCAGCGTCTTTTTTTAGTATTTTTTATTTTTTTATACTTTATTTTTTTTAAGATTATTATAATTTTTATTCACATTTCAATTTATAATTTTAATTTCTTTTAAGATTTGATTTTTTTTCATTTCATCACTTGATTATTCTCAATTTACAATAGGTATTTTGCGACATGTTTATTTCAATATTTTTTTTAGAACTTTTATATTTTTCATTTCTATTTCTTAGGTATTTTTATATTATTATTTTAGATTTTATAATCTTTTGAAAAATTTCTTTTTTTTCTTTTTCTTACTTTTAGTTTTCCTTTTGACTCGAAGATTATTTATTTCGATTCTTTTTTTAAATACAATTTTTCTATGTCATTTAGCTTTTTTTGATACTTTCTTATTAAATTATTTTTCAGCCTTTGATTACTTTGCATTTGTTCTAAATATTGTAAAAATAAACTCTTTTTATATAATTAGTTCTTAATTAGTAAATTTTTGATTACTATACACTCTTTAATGACAAAACCTGAATTTATTTATTTAATTTACTTATTTTTTCGAACTTTTTCAGTTTATTTTAAAATTTACAATTCCCTTTTTTTTATCCACTTTTTTCTACCTAAGCATATGTTTTGATGCTTTTAATGTAAGTCAAATACATTTAAAAACTTATTTTTGTTTTTCGGCTGCACATCTTTAAAAGTTTAATCAAACTTATTTTTAACTGGACTAGTTTCAATCTATCCCTTTTAGAGCTCTACATCAAGTACAATACGACTATCAGATACTACTTGTAATTATTTCTTTTTCAAAATTTAAATAAAGAAAGTTCTTTTAATTGCTTCGAGTAAATATTATATATTTTAATGATACCAAAATTTTCTTCTGTCTTGCTAAAGCGTTTTATAGTAAATTGAAGGTATATCTATACATTATTTTAAAAGCTTATTTATGGAATCTTCTTTTTATGTATTTGCTCTAGTTTCTTAATTCAGAAATTTTGGTCGAGAAATATTGAAAATTAAAAAAATGTTCTCGCAGGATTTGAAGAGAAAGCTGTTAAATTGTAAGAGTATTGCTATTTTAAATTTCAAGCTATTTCAAGTTTTTTATTAAGCTAAATTTTCTTCTATCGTTCTATTATATCTTTAACTTTTCTTATCGACTAAATGACTAGTTAATTGTATTAATGCTTCAAACCAATTAAGTTGCACTAAATATTTAATCCAAAATTATTAAATCAATACCAATGGACGAATCTTAAGTCAAAACTTCTTTTTAAAATTTTTTAATTACTTTGCTAAACTTCAACCGATATTTGCTCATTCAATAACTAGTAAATGTTTGTTTATCTAAATGGATTTTTAATTAATTTAACATGCTTGCTTTAGGTAAATTAGTTTCCTGTAATAAATAAAAATAATTATTTAGAATAGGTAATATTAAGACTTATGCTAGTAGCAAGCAATTACTAGTTAATGTAATTTTAAATTTATTTGATCTATTTAATCCAATATATGGAAATATTCCCTGTTCAGATTTCAGCTATAAGTTTCCTTCTCTTTAAAATGCTTTTGTTACTCATTAGTCTCAAGAATATATGTGTACTTTTTCATGCATTGGTAAATTAAAGAAACCAAGTTGTTAAAGGTAGAATGAGTTTCTTACCTTATTTCAAATATTATTCATTATAAAGCCTAAAGGATTACTTGATGCTTATTAACTTATTCTGATTTACAACTTTCTCTTCAGAGATTGTTAATAGAACTAAGTATGTAAGTAGATGATTCTAAGTCTACATGCTTTAACTTTATGTAACTGAATAATTAGGAAACATTCTATTTATTACTAGTATTATAAATTTTTAGTTAATGCATCTTGATCATGTCCAAGTTTCGCTTACTGAGGTTTCTTAATTTTTTTAAATTTGCTTCAGATTTTAAACTTCTTTGTCTATGAAAAATAGTTTATTAGTTTAAACGATTATACTATTAGATAGGAAGAAATATGGTTTAACTTATGAGCAAAACAGAAAGATATTTAATCAACTCCACTAAAGCGAAATCTTAATAGCTCTAGGGAATATAAAATAGCACAAAGAAAGATGAAAAGTCATTTAATTATGGAAAATATTTAAAAAATAACTACAATTTCAAGGTATCTAGTTAATATATAACATGATCTCTACGATATTAGATCTTCAGCAGAATATATTTTTGATAATCTAAGTTTCTCACTTTACCCCATTTTAGGAATTTAGTATCATATTCAATTTAGATATTAAAGAAAGATACAAGTACTTAAGATGAGAAAAGGGATCATAAATGAGATAATAAATAAATTGTATTGGCTTGTTTTTCATTTTAATGCTGCTTTCAGAAAAATACTATCAAGCCTGTATTCCTTAATTAGAACTTATCTATATTTTTAAATTGATAGTAGCTATGCTGCAATATTTCCTTAAAGATATCTTTACTATAATATACCTAAAATAGAATAATGAGTACGAGGTTTATAATATAGCTAAATTTAGATTAAAAAGCAAATATCAGATCATCAGATATAAGTCTAGTATTCAAACTTCATACTTTCATTCTATAAAAATCTGAAAGGAATTTAATTAAGTAAAAGCAAAATTGCAAGCATAAGCTATAGAAAAAATGAATGAAATACTTGTTTTCTAGAACTCTAAATCACATAAAATTAATGTATTGAAACTTTAATTTTGTCTATTAAAAGCTATTAGTTGTATGATACGCAATAAAAACTATCCATAAATATAACATTCTTAAAGAGGAATATAATTAAGAGTTCTACTTAATTTTTTGCTTTTAAAATAAAGCAAAATTTAAGGAAAAAGATGAGCTAAATTTAGATATGAAAGAATTTTTATTACTCTCTTATAAAACATAAGATGAGCAAAAATATAAAAGAAGCTAATAGAAAATACTAGTATATATAAAGAAAAAAAAACTAAACTTGCTGAATAAATAATCAAACATAGCATTAAAATTCTAGTTATAAAACTTTTAGAGATTATTCAAATTCATATGAAATTGATAATCTTTTATCTAATCTAAATAATAAAATTAGATATGCATTACTATAGAATAAAGTGAATATTAAGAAGAATGAAACAAATCGTAAACATAAAATTCCTTAGTGAGATATAAATCTAATTTTATCTTTAATAAACTTGTTATTTAATTATAAGTATCATGTTAAAATATTAAAACCTTTATATTCATAGGCTTTAGATGAATAAATTATTATTCGATTTTTGAAGTTCTTAATTAATATAAAGTCTATATAATCTAAGGGCTGCTCTTAAATTTTGATTCTGTTTTCTTTTTATCAATTGAAAGATAGAATACTTTAATCAGTTTTATAGGATTTATTTAATCCATTCAGTATAAAATCATATTTCTATGATTAATTTATATTTAAAAGTTAAATCAGTTTTGATAAAAATGTTACAGTTTTTTCTCCTTGCTTATATTTTCTTACCAAATAGATAATTTGTTACTTGACTTCGAACGTGGATTTTATTCTTCACTTTTGTAGTTTTAAACTTCATGACTAGTCATTACATCTTCTTATCATACTCCTTCACAAAAATCTCCATTTGAGTATTAAAAATATCCTTTACCATGCTTTTTGTCATTTACTCATTATCCTTCATACTTTTCGTTGTTTAAACAAAAATAAATCCCAATACCATTCTTCTACCCTTAATACCAATCTCCTTAATATTTTTCTCCATTTAATAAATATAATTCTCCCTTTCCCTACTGCTTATCCTCTACCCAATATCCTTCGTATTTATTCCCATTTTTCCAGTTATAAATTCCATATCCATGTCTTAATCCATTTTTCCATTCTCCATTATACTCTTCTCCATTCTAATAATATTATTTTCCTTAACCTTCTTTCATATTTTTTTCCCATTAACCTTCATATCAGTCTTTATTAGTATACTTATAAACACCTTTTCCATGTTTGAATCCATCATTCCATTCTCCTTAGTAAAAATCTCCGTTCACATAGTAAAATTATCCTATTCCTTCTTTTTTATTATTTCTCCAGTTTCCTTCATATTTACCTTTATTTTACTTATAAAAACTACCTATTCTTTATTTTTATCCTTAAAATAAATCTCCTTAATATCAATCTCCATTTTAGTACTACATCTTACCCTTTCCTTAAAGTTAATTTTCTGTTCACTAACCTTTGTATATACTTCCATTACTAAAATTGTAACATCCTTTTCCATGCCTTTTATCATCAAATCAATCTCCTGAATAAACATCACCATTTTTATAAGTTTGATTTCCTTTTCCTTGTCTTTTATCATTTTGTCATTGTCCTTAGTATTCTTCATCATTCTTAAAATTAAATTTCCCATAACCAGATTTTTAATCATTTAATCAATTTCCTTCATAATAATCTCCATTCATGTATCTTTATTTTCCCTATCCTTATTTTTTATCTTTATCCCATTATCCTTCATAACTATTCCCCAATCACTGAAATTAACCATATCCTTATCTTAAATTTTCTTGTCAATATCCATCATATATATCTCCATTAACATATCATAATTTACCTTTACCATGCTTTTTGTTTTTTTCCATTTATCCTTAATATTTTCCTTAGTTAGAATAAAAAGTTACTATACCATATTTTTCGTTTTCCTTTCAATTTCCTTCATATCAATCACCGTTGGAATAAAATAATTTTCCTTGTCCATCTCTCTCTCCTTTTTTTCAATAGCCTTCATATTTATTTCCATTACTATAATATTAAATGCCAAATCCATGCTCTTTTCCCTCAAAAAATTCTCCTTCATACTTATTTCCTTTTGAATAACTTAAAATTCCTTTGCCTTGTGGCAAATTAAATTCTCATTATCCTGAATATGTATTTCCATTCTTATATTTATAAGTTCCTATCCCATGTAATTAATCATTCATTCATTCTCCTTCATATATATCTCCATTGTTATAAACATTAATTCCTTTTCCTTATCTTTTATTCTCGTAGAATTATCCTTCATATCTATCCCCATTTCTAAATAAATAGCATCCATATCCTTATTTTTACGAATTTATTCATTCTCCTTCATAAATGTCTTTCTCTTTGTAATAAGCTATTCCAAGTCCCTGTATTACTCCATTTAGATATTATCCTATGAATATATTTTCACTCTAAAATTTACAAAACCCTCAGCCATTCTACGAACCTCTTTAAAATTAACCAAAATAGATTTCTTTTTTTGGAAGATTTGACTTTCCTATTCCTTATTGAATATCTTCTTCAAAACTCCCCTCATAGTTTTTTCCATTTTTAAATTTTCATTAACCATATCCATGTTTTCAACTATTTAATCATTCTCCTTTGTATATACTCCAAGTCTTTTTTTAGTCACTTTCTTAATTTTTTGAAAGTATTTCATCTAACTTCACTTTTCATTTTTCTTTAATTTATATTAGTAACTAGTTTATTTCATAAGAGTTCCCATTTTAAGTTTTTTTCGCGTAGAAATAAGTTCCATATCCTCATAGTTTATTTTCAATTCACTATCCTTCATATTTATCTCCATTCTTGAATCAATAAGTACCATTTCCGCATATTTAACTATTAAAAACATCTCCTTCATATTTATCACCATTTTTATATTATATTATACCGTTTCCATATTATTTATCTCCTAAAAATTACCCTTTATGTATGTCTCCATTTTTAAATTTATAAACTCCAAATCTGAATTTCTAGTTTTCTAGCTGTTAGCCTTCATAGGAATCTTCATTTTTATGATGTGGACTTGTCTTCACCACATCCGTTTAGTCTCGCTTCATTCTTTAACTGATTATTTTATCTGAGTTATTTTTGAGTGTGTATGTCAGTAAGTCATATGAAGTTAAGACTTAGTTAAAGAAGAGAATCTATTATTTCTAGATCTTAATAATGTCATGGATTTATCTCCTCAGATTTAAGTATATTTCTTTAACTTCTTTCTAGCTTTAAATGCTTTATTATTGTTTTTACATGTTTTCTTATGTAAAGCATGCTATTTGCCTTATCTTTTTTACTTTATCGAATAAAAAAAGGTTTAGCTTCTGACATACTATGTATTTAATTTTCTGTTCATAAGTTTAAAAGCAAGTTTTATTCTCTATCTTACAACTATTTCAAAATCCTATTCACTTGATATCTTCCTCTATATCTTTAACTAGAATTTTTATATAGTCTTACAAGTCTAGCTCGTAGATATTATTCTGTCCTTCAAATTATGATAAGTCGCTTATTTCTGAGATTCTGAATTAAGTTCTGAAGTTTATTAAGAATTCAGATATTTTATTGTTTCAGTGCTTTAATATCGCTATTTAGTCTTGGTTATCATAATCCATTATTTCTTGAAATACCATTTTATCATAGGTAAACTCTATGAATCCTGTGCTATATAATTCTAGATCTATAATAAGCCCATTTCCATGCTTTTTACCATGTTTGAAAAATCCACAATAGAACCATTTGTTTTGGCTATCGTATATTTATCCAAACCCATGAGGATTTCTTTATTCATTGACTTATCCTTCAAACTCCAAGCAGTCAATATTTTTATAAACTTGATGTATTTACTCGTTACTGATAGTCATCTAAGTTAATGCTGCTTCTTACATCTGTGATATAATTGTGCTTATAAGAGAGTTTTATATTTATATACTAGGAAATCAATTTGCAGTACTTAAATATTAGCTAATTTCATCAGTTTCATATCCCTTTATAACTTATGACTTTACCTATTTGGCTAGATTATGCACTACTTTCTCTATAGTTTATTTAAAGAGGTTAACTATTATACCATTTCCATGCTTTAGTCCATTTTTAAATTCTCCTTCATAATAGATCTCTTCATTCAGCATTCTTCCCATTCCTTCAGGTTAATAGAATTCGTTTATTTATCCTACATAAGTTTAATTATGAAATGATACTTGATCTGAAATATAATACTTAGAATACTATTTGGTGTATAGATCTTGCTATATTAGCTTGATCAAATAAAACCTTTATGACTACTTTTGCTATACTTCTTTAAGTTTTAAAAAAGGAATCCTTTCCTTCTTCCTGAGCTCTTTTAAGTAGTTTAAATTATGCTAGTTCTTTAGATCTCATTGGCTATTAGCATACTATTAACATGGTTGCATTACTTCTCTTTAAGAGTTTTAGTTACTAGTTTCTTGGCCTTAATACTCTAAATCACTAGAACTCTATTAGAAATATACTTCGTTAAGTCTATCTAAACTCTCTTAGTCAACTTAGTACTGATTATAATTCTCTTCTTGAAGTCTTTGAAAAGTTGATTAGTTGGATTAAATTCTACTTACCGTGAAGTTACTATCTTAGATTTAGTAAACCTAATAGCTTCTTCGAACTTCTTTTCGTTTCAATTCTTTAAAATCAAATCTCTAGTGTTCCTCTCATTGAAGTAAATTAAGCAAGAGTACCTATAAATCTTCATAATTCTAATCCTATTGATAATGTCAAAGTCTTTTGTCAATTAAACTACTTAATTCTTCCTCGCTCCTTTTTATTTAGTTTAGCTAGAGTCGAGAGCAATCTTTAAGTGAAGCTATTTCTAATAAAGTAATACCTAGCGAAAAAACGTCAGATTTAAAAAGGTTTATTTACTGCTTCAATACTATTTATGGAGACTGGTACTGATCATATTATTTTATGGTATCTTGATATCTTATAGATAGCAAAGGATCTGCCTGATCAAAATGTCCTAGTTTATATGTTTGCTTTTACTGAACTTAGTTAAATTACTACTTTTCTATCCAAATATTTTTAGGCTTTATGCCTTAATGATATATCCCTATTTCTTGAAGGAAAGCAAGAGCTTCCACCATTTAATTAAAAACATCGAATATTTCTTTAACCTTAAAAGGTTATTTTTTCTATATAGCTTGCTATAAGTTTCCTGATTCACAATACTGCATTTCCATCCAGTAAGTATGAGTAAGCTTATTAAAGGAATAGTTATAGATTTGGATGCAGTGCTTTTCATATCTCTCTTTATTAGCTTATAGTTTATGGATAACTTATTCTAGCTATTTAGTCTAATCTCCATTTTTTAGGATTTTTATAGCTCTTAATTAACCGTTCCAATTCTTTGCTTATAGTAATATCGCTTTATCATGGTCGTAAATAGCTTTAATTAAGGTGTATCCTGGAAAAATTGTTTGATAGTTGCTTGTAATTGTGCCATTCAGATCCAAAGAGTTAAAATATACTTGAGGATCTATTTTTAAGTAATGCTCTATAAACTTGCTTTCATAGAAATAATTTTTAGGCTTATCGTAGAATGATATGACTATATTATCTCACTATAGCTAGTTAAGTAGATCGAATAAAATTGAAGGATTGTTTTGTCCTAAGTAATAAGGACATTGAATGATCCTCCTTTATTAGTCTAGAATTATCCAGTAAAGAAACTTTTCTTTGTTTATGAAGAACAAAAATTGAGGATTAGCCGTGTGATAGTCCTCTAGACATGCTTCTATTAGCTTATAAAACTCTTCCATTTAACCTTGTTCAAGTAATTCTAACACTTTATGTTTATCAATTTTCGCTTAGTTCTAGTCAATTTAATTTATTACTTACATCAATGTTGTGAAGCTCTTTAGATTTTAAAAAATTTTGATTCAAATAAGTTCTAAAACTCCCTATTATTGAAGCTACTAAACAAACTATTTTACTTAGCTTTCACTTTTGATATTTTCCCTACAGTACCTAACAATTTATTAGTTAGGATATTTAGTAAAATGACGCCAATCATTCTCCTATTCTACTTCTTCAAATACTATAAAACTTAAATAATCTTAATTTCTAGGTTTAAAAAGCTGAGAAATAAACAAAGCAACTACGTTATTATTAATTTAATGCACTTTCAAATCTTTAATTTCATTTTCTTAAAATTAGTTCCTCTAACTTTCTACTTCATTTTAGATTATTCAATTTCATACTTACTAGATCTTTAATATATACTAAGCCCAACTTTCGTTACCTGGTGCTCTTCCAAAAGTTTGCTTTAAAAACTTATTTATTTTCCTATGGATAAAATAAAACTCTTAAGTAAGCTATGGTTATTACTCTTTTAACTGCTTATTCTTTCCTTATACAGATAGATTATCTATGATAGTGCTAAATATGATATTATATAAGCTACTAGTGCTATCATTTGAGTATTTTTATATTGCCTAATTTATTGATTCTTGAACAATACCTTCGTTTTGCATATACACTTTCAGTCTTTCTACTAATACTTCTTTCTAAGTTTATACTCATTCATCTTCAGAGTAAATTCCTATTCTCTACTAGTCTTCATTATGGTATCAATTTTTCTACACAGAGTTGCATATTTGTTAGCATTGAAGCAAGAGAACTTTATTTTATATCTAGTCTTATCAAATTTCTTTACTTTCTATAAGCTTGCCTCTCAAGTATTCAGGATATTCTATCTATTCAACATTCATATCTTCTTAACTAGACATGTAAGCATAAAGCAACTTAGCATCCTATCCATATAACTATAAATAGTTCATATCATTTTAAACTATTATCCTATCCACTCTTTCTATCCTAAAGTTAGTCTATATTTTATCAAGTTTCTCTTATAGTTTATACCTTCAATGGTTGCTATCTTTACTAAAAGATATTACAAGAAACCCCCAAAGCTATATCTCTAAGATACTTTACTAGTTTTAAAAAATTAAGACATTATGTCATATATTATCTCCTTAAGTCTCTAAGTCTTAGTCTTCTAAATGCTACTCCAAGTTTTAGACTTAGTTGTTTTCTAGTTGAAGTATTATTAGTTCCGTATCTTAATTTTATGCTATTTAGTATCTTTATAAAACTTTTAGAGCTGTTATGAAATTAATCCCTATCCAGTCTTAGATTATCCAAGCGCATAAAATCTTCGTAAGTTCTATCCCATCCCTTAGAAACGCTATGAGTTATAATTTCTGCTATTCATCTTAGCAGATTTATGATAGCTTTATTACTACTTGCTACCTCTATATTTTAATGAATTCTTAGCAGTTTTCACAATTAGCTTCGTTATGCTTATTCAATACATAAACTGAGTATTATTATCTAGTAGTGCTATCTTATTACTCCAAATACTCTAAAACTATGTTATTTTTGTCTCTATTGATATCTATTTACAATAGCTACTCATAGCTAAATAGTCATTTGTTGAAGCAATCATAAAGCTTTTCTATTATTTGATAGCTTGATAATTTCTCTTCTTATGCCCCTCTATATTCATTTACTTTAGGCTAAGCTTACTTAATTTATTGTTCTCTATAAAATAAATTAAGTTCCTAGGCTTTATCCTAGCAGCATAGTTTAACCATTAACTTACTTTGAGTTTAGATTGAAATTTCCTTTATTTCTAGATCAGTCTCTTACAGCTCTTCCTTTCTTTCTAGTTTGATAAGCTTTAAAAAATTGTTCTTCTCCTTGCTGAAGAAGGACTCGATATCTAGCTTATTGAAAGAGATTTAGAATAAGACTTATTTATTTCCATATAGATAGGCAATTTATCTATCTTCTCTCCTTGATAATAAACTAATCAACTAACTCTAGATTTAGTCCAGCTACTCTTAATCCTTTTACTAAAGCATCTATTTAACCTACCTATAGTCAAAACTTTCCTTCTAGTCAATCTTTCCTCACTAATCTAAAACTTACTTCCACTCCATGCCAACCTACTCCTGAAGCACCAGCGAATACAAGATTTGAACTAACCCGAATTTTTACTTAAGCATACAAACTAACTCTTTTTAAAGCTCTTAAGAAGTTTTCACTTGTTATCATTTCTATATTACTAGTTCTCAGTTTAATTAAACAAAGTTCAATTTATTATTTGACTGAATTTAATTTTAAGTTTATAAAATAAAAACCTTGAGTCTATTATTATTTATCAGAATTCTATTTTCTACTCTTTTGCTTTCTAATAAATTCTTATCTATATTCAACTGTCTTTCTCTTATACTCTCTTCATTGCTTTGAGTGTTGAGGGCTTAAATGTATTCTATTTCGTTGCTTTTTTTTAATTAATTTTCGTTTGTTTCTAGGTTTGTAGTAGTGAACGTTTAGTCTTCAACAGAGTAGATTGGAGAGTTTTAGGTGTATTGCTAGAAAGATTGTTGATCTACTTCTAATTCTTTATCGATAGGTTAATTGCCAGAGTTTTATTCCTTTAAATCCCTATAACCGTTTGAGTTTCTCATCTAGCTGATTTCCTAGGAAAGTATTAATTTTGAGTACTAAAGCTATTTACTCTCTAAATAGCTAACTACTATCCTTTCACCAAAAAGCTTATCAGTCATATACCCTTCTCCTATCAAAAGATCTAGCACCTAATATTCCTTTCTCTTTTGACTGCCTTCATTTTCTTCCAGTCTTAAAGTCTAAGATTCTTATTACTTAGTTATTTAAACTAGCCTTTTTATGAAGCTATCACTTTGATCCATTTTATAGTAATAAAAATTACCAAAAAGACCATAAATAAAAAACCTAGAGAATGTGAATTAGCATATCTAGTAACATCCACATAGTACTAAAACTAAGTGTATGCATGTCTATATCTGCTAGGATAAACTAGGTTACTTAATATAGATAGATAGCAGTAATAACAGATAAGAGTAATGCTAATAAAATTAAATCTACTAAATTGCAAGTTAGAGTCTTTTAATAAAGCTTAAGCATCTTACAATCAGCATCTGATATTTACATATAAAAGCTTATTAAATATTATAGCTTTGCTTCTAATATAGGCTTGTATAATCATATAGCTATCAAATGCTTTAAATAAATTACCTTTAACTAAATTAAAAAGTAATAGGAGTATAAATAAATAGACAGTTAAGTAAAATAAGAATAAATGTAAAAGAGACACTCATACTTTAAATTACTTAGATACAAGGGATTAAAAATATATCATTACCTTTAGTTAATAGCGTGGAATGGAACTAGAGATGTTTGGCCTATCTAAATCATTTAATGTATTAAGTAAGGATAATTTCCTAAAATGATCATACTAAGCAGATGTTTTATTTATAGGATATTACTAGATAAAATAACTAAGTATCTTTAATTAGGTTCAATTAAGAATCCTATCAAAATTAAGTCTCTATATGAGTAGATATATCAAAGCGTTCTTAAATTTGATAGACAAACACTATAAGGATGCTACTAAATGTACTAGTAACTTTATTTCTAGGATACTAGAAAAAATGAATAAATTTAGAGATTCGAATCTTAAATAAATTAGATATACAAAGGCAAGAACAATGCTAGATAGCAATTTTTTTAATTTTACTTAGAACTGTGAAGTATATCATTAAACTTAAGCTTGATTCCTTTATGAACTTCTCCCTTATTCAAAGGAAAAGTTTATAGGTTTAAGAAGAGATAAAAACCAATTTTAAAGTAGATAGGATAATTCAGCCATTTAACTTAGTAGTATCTACCTGTTTCTTTATAACTTGAACCTGAAATATCTTCCATTGTTCAGATATTTTTATTAGATAAAGGCATTTTTTATTCTTGAGCTTATCTTCTGAAGGTTGAATGAAATGAGGAGATGAAAAATAAAATGCAGTACCAAACGTAGAAGTCTACACCTTATATTGCTAGCTGCGTAAATTATCCGTGATTTGTGGAGTATAAAGAAAGAAAAGCTCTTGATTTTTAATCTCAGATTTAAGAAAAGAGCTAAAAGACTACAATATCAAAATGCTATTTAGATTTTCTCACAAAGCATTATAAAGTATATTTCACAATAAATTCCCTAGCTAGACTAGCAAACAATCATCATTATTATAGTGTTTATTATACAAAATAGAAAGGTTAAAAAATAATGAAAAGCTTCTTACCAAATAAAATTAATGAAGTACTAGTTCCAAGATAAACTAAACATAAAGGGATCTTTACCTGAAAGAAGCAAAATTTTATCTTTTAATTAAACTTACTGTTTCATACTTATCTCTAGCCTTCTCTAAAAGCAGAGGATGATTTAAATAGTAGATAGAAAATAATTATATAGTTAGCTTTCTCTAATTAATTAAATATAAGCCATTAGTTTTTAAGCTTAACTAATATTTACATTAAATACATAACTAAATACCTATATAAGTAAAAAATTTAAATCCTAAAAAGAGCAAAACGGTCTAAAATATAGTTACTTCTATCTTTGATGATTAAGTGTTTTACTATATAATTAAAGTTTAGAGTCTCATTATGCATTTGCTTTATTTAATTACTTAAGTTATTTTATAAGCTTACATTGCTAAAAAAGAATGATTTACTCTTCTCATTCTATATTATCACTTAAAAGATAAATCTGGTTATTCATTCTTACTTACTTACTCTGATTAGTTTTTATCAATAGAATACTTAACTATGCTTAAAGATAAATATAACAAGATTAATTACATATCTCTCTTCTATTTTATTATCTTGCATGGTGATTCTTAAGTTATAAGATTAAAGTGCAAAACATAGCTATAAAGCAGCTTTTAGAAAGTATAGATACAAATTTAATTATTAATCGTCAAACTAAAAGTAATTTTCATCTATTTACTCTTTTTTTCATTCTTTGGGATTTTCTATCTGGTGGATTTAACTTTACAGTATTTTCCTTCTTCATATGTATTTAATACTTGTGGGATAATCCCTTTATCAGATCTTTAATTATAGCACTTTTATGCAGTCGCTTTGCTATATATCTTAGCCAGTTATATGATTTCTTAACTTAAGATAAATATTAATTTTTATTCCTGATCTTTTAGCTGAGACTTGAGTTATATCTTATTATTTATCTTGTCTAGTTCATGTTTTAATTGTATATAAAATCTAACTTTTAAATTATAGAAACTTACCTGTGTTCTGATTTCAGATGGTTAAAATTTATAATTCATATTCCTCTTTAGAAATAATCGAGAATTATTGTGTTAGACTTGAAACGACTCCTCATTACTAAAATCATTCTGATGCTTTTAATTATTTGGATCTCAAGGAAATTAAATATTGCATTCTTAAATCCATTAGCCTTAGTTAGGCTTTGTCTCTAATAAATTTCTAGCCAGTGATTTTAAAACTCTTGCTTCTTTTTCCCTATTTTCCTTATATACTTTATCAGATCTTTTATCATTGAAAAGAAACAGTAAACTAAGCAAATAAATGAGATGCTATCTTACACTAGCACTATCACTTTCCCAATTATCTTAGCTCTATCAGAATTATTGTCTCTAGATTTCTTGTTCTTTTGCTACTGTCTTAGGCTAAGAAATAGAAATTAAAAAAATATAGAAAGAACATTCATATCTCTTAGAATATTTAAGCTTTGCTAACCATGTGTGACTCGAAAGGCTAACATGCAAGTAAAAAAAGCTTAAATTGAGTCTAAACTTAGCATAGAATCGTTTAGAGTGAAGAATTATATCTAAACCCTTTCAAAAAGTAAGTTAACAAGAGCATTTGTATCAAAAATAAAGGTTAAAACAGCAAAGCCAATTTTTCAGTTTTAAGTTCATCAAATACTTCATTTGATATCACAAAAGTAGTATTTCTGGTTCTAGTTCTCAGGGTTTGTTTTATTCTTAATCTTCAAGAACTTAATAATTACCCAAAGCAAGTAAAAGATGACTGATATTTGCAAAACCTAAAATAAAGTTTGCTAAGCTTAAGCAGGCTAATATTAAGTTTACAGCAGTTCATGAGTTTTCTAGGCTAAAATCTTTAGCTTATAAGCAGAGGAGTAACTATCTTTAAGTTAAATACGAAATAAAGAGTAAAAACCAATCTGTAATGTAAGTACTTGAGTCTAAAATTACTTAATTTTTTGCTTTAAGTGTATTTAAATCGAGTTATAATAACAATTCACATTTAATAACTACAAGTATTACAATAAAGTTTGCTGAGATGTTTGGTAAGAAAGAATTTTCTCCTCATTTACTTATTTCAAATAAGCCATTTTAGAGTGAATTCAAATAAACATCTTGATTTAGTTATTTTGATGGCTTTTCAACAAACTCTGATTCACCTGCTAGAAGTATGCTAATAATATTGCAGACTTTTTCAACATTTATTAAACCATTTTATAAAAAAATAGTTTGCTAATATGAATGTAAAGATATTTCCAATTGATCCACCTCGAGAAAGTAAAAGAATAATTGCTGTTGCTGAACCAACTTCCACATTATAGTAGTATCCTACATCATGTGAAGTTTTCTTAATAGCTTCTTTTTCTGAAGTTGCTATAATAAATATGTTAATAATCCGTTACTTATCCTCAACCTTCTATGATTAGATTATTCTTCTTATGACATATTTGAATCGCAACTGATGCTTTCAGTTAAAATATACAGAAAGAAGTAGGAGAAGTATAAGCTTTCATCTTTAGAACACTCTGAACAATTATCTATTGTTTAGCTGCAAGAACTACAAGCACCTGACTTTGATTAATCCTATTCTGTCGAAAACCATTGCTCGACACAATTTCCATTAAATAACTTTTAATCTGAGTATAATGTGCATTCAGTTGACTTTGAGCACTAATGCAATTCAAATTAATTACTGAAAAAAAATAGCATTAATTGTTGTTATCTAGGAAAAATCCTCTTTAGCACTCAAAGCATTATTTATTTTGCTTTTTACACTTATTACAGTTTTAAAGCTACTAGATACAAAGTAGATTAATTTAGTCATAATCATTATCTTGCTCTATATCACCACACTAAATTTTGCATGTTCTATTAGAAAGTATAAGAGTCCTATTTTGCAGAAAAAAGCCTTTCTATTTACATTTGAAACAATCTTAGTGTATTTCACTGCATAAAAAGCACTCATTTTCTCCTAGTCCGTAGTTAGTAAAGCAATCATCGCATATCACCGTTTCATTAGCCTTATGACATTTCTAACAATTGTCTATCATTAGATTCCAAGACAGGCAAATACTATCTTTGTCTATGTCTTACTCAAACTATGAGAATTAGTCTTTGAATTTATTTTAAGTAAACTTTTTAGTATAGAACAAAGATATTTTAAACATCTTAATTATATTTCTTGCAATTATAAATGTTCGAGAGCATATCTCACATTAATTCATAATTTAAATTTGGCGGTTTCAGAATAGTGCTTCGTCTACAATTAGTTACAGGTCACTAGCATGAATGTAGCATCCTGATTCAATGTAAAATTGGATTATCCGATTTACCATTAATAAGGACTTGACGATTGACAGTTTATAGTGATGAAGTTCCCTGACTGCAGATATCCAAATATCAACTACCTATCCTCGCTCATATCACTTGAAATATTAGTATTAAAGACCGTATATTAGGAGTTATGTCTGAGCAAGATGCAGAACTTTTGATCATAATAGATTCAGCAATTTCAGTCTAATAAATAATCACCTTTTTATAATTAAATTTATTTTATAAATTAAAGTTAAAAAAATGAATTTTATTTATATTTCTTTAAAAATTTATTGCTTAAAGCTTTTTAAATTTAAAAAGTTTAATTAATTTTTTTACATTTATATAATAATTTTTCTACAGTTATAATAGATTTATTTAGATTTAAATTATATATTTCAATAATTAAAAATAAATAAAATATTAAACAATTCTAAATATTTTGAATTGCTTTTAAAGAATAATTTATTAATTAATTTCAACTAAAAAAGTTTTTGGACCGGAAACTTCTTTCCGATTGCACGAACCGACGCTCTCTTTTTATGGAATAACAAGGATATCCTGTTGTGCTCCAGACACAGCTTCTAGGGAGCTCCATCGCTATGAACAGCCAGGCTTCAAGCCCCTACCAAGAGTGGATAATCTCAAAGACAGTAATCCCTTCAGAAAAGGACTCTGACCAGGGACTTTCTCAGCGACAGGAAAGGAACTTGTTCCTAGCCATAAAACCAGAAAATGTTGTTACCAAGGTCATTCTCAGCTTCCACCATCTTTTCAATTATTTTAAAGAATAATTAATTTTAAATAGTAACATTTATTAAATTTATAGTCATAAAAAGTTAAAATAAGTAACTTTTTAGTAAATTAAAAAAATCGTATTTACTCTGCTTTTTATATTTAATAAGATTTTGGAAACAGACTAAGATTTATAATTTTGGAATAATAAAAGAAAACTGGAAATAATTTATATATAGTAATACAATATGTTTTAGTATGAAATTTTTTAATAAAAATTAAAAAACTTTTAAGATTGATTCTTTTAATCCTTCTCTTCAATAGCTTACAACAACTCACTTATTTACCTTTAATATTAAACGCCCTAGTTTGATAAACTTTTTATTTACTCATTCAAACACTTAGATTATTCCTCTAACTTATTTTTATAGCCTTATAACTCGAAAATTTTTTACTACAAGATAGTATTTTACTACTATATCAAATTCTCACGCTATATTTCTTACTCTTCTATTACTTTCTAGTAGCGAGATATTTATTCCCTCAAATAATTAAATATAAATTCCTTATCTCTAATAACTTAATTTAACTTTTAAATTTATTCTTTACTTTCCTTATTTACATTCTACAACTCCTATCATAAATGTTATATAATACTCTAAAAGGATTGTTTCTATACTCTAACTCGCAACTCTTATTCTTAACTAAACTGAACTTCCTTCATCATTCTCTCAAAGACCTAAGCTTCCATATTCATTAAGTTAAGAATAGCTTTATATTAAGAATATTTTTATTCATCCTTTATTTAATTCTCTTAAAGCTATATTTCCAATCTCTCTATCTC
>CAMPDV010003629.1:0-42640 GCA_946699065.1 Loxodes magnus
CTACTTCTTCACTTTTTAAATACTTAATACTTCTCAAAGCATACTCTTAAAACTCAAATTATATCTTCTTTTCTTACTCTACTTCTTCACTTTTCTAAATACTTAATACTTCTCAAAGCATACTCCTTAAAACTGAAATTATATCTTCTTTTCTTACTTTACTTCTTCACTTTTCTAAATACTTAATACTTCTCAAAGCATACTCCTTAAAACGGAAATTATATCTTCTTTTCTTACTCTACTTCTTCACTTTTCTAAATACTTAATACTTCTCAAAGCATACTCCTTAAAACTCAAATTCCTTCTTCTTTTCTTACTCTACTTCTTCACTTTTCTAAATACTTAATACTTCTCAAAGCATACTCCTTAAAACTGAAATTATATCTTCTTTTCTTACTCTACTTCTTCACTTTTCTAAATACTTAATACTTCTCAAAGCATACTCCTTAAAACTGAAATTATATCTTCTTTTCTTACTCTACTTCTTCACTTTTCTAAATACTTAATACTTCTCAAAGCATACTCCTTAAAACTGAAATTCCTTCTTCTTTTCTTACTTTACTTCTTCACTTTTCTAAATACTTAATACTTCTCAAAGCATACTCCTTAAAACTGAAATTATATCTTCTTTTCTTACTCTACTTCTTCACTTTTCTAAATACTTAATACTTCTCAAAGCATACTCCTTAAAACTGAAATTATATCTTCTTTTCTTACTCTACTTCTTCACTTTTCTAAATACTTAATACTTCTCAAAGCATACTCCTTAAAACTCAAATTATATCTTCTTTTCTTACTTTACTTCTTCACTTTTCTAAATACTTAATACTTCTCAAAGCATACTCCTTAAAACTGAAATTCCTTCTTCTTTTCTTACTCTACTTCTTCACTTTTCTAAATACTTAATACTTCTCAAAGCATACTCCTTAAAACTGAAATTATATCTTCTTTTCTTACTTTACTTCTTCACTTTTCTAAATACTTAATACTTCTCAAAGCATACTCCTTAAAACTTAAATTATATCTTCTTTTCTTACTCTACTTCTTCACTTTTCTAAATACTTAATACTTCTCAAAGCATACTCCTTAAAACTGAAATTATATCTTCTTTTCTTACTCTACTTCTTCACTTTTCTAAATACTTAATACTTCTCAAAGCATACTCCTTAAAACTGAAATTCCTTCTTCTTTTCTTACTTTACTTCTTCACTTTTCTAAATACTTAATACTTCTCAAAGCGTACTCCTTAAAACTGAAATTCCTTCTTCTTTTCTTACTCTACTTCTTCACATTCTAAATACTTAATACTTCTCAAAGCATACTCCTTAAAACTGAAATACTATCTTCTTTTCTTACTTTACTTCTTCACTTTTCTAAATACTTAATACTTCTCAAAGCATACTCTTAAAACTCAAATTATATCTTCTTTTCTTACTCTACTTCTTCACTTTTCTAAATACTTAATACTTCTCAAAGCATACTCTTAAAACTCAAATTATATCTTCTTTTCTTACTTTACTTCTTCACTTTTCTAAATACTTAATACGTCTCAAAGCATACTCCTTAAAACTGAATTTATATCTTCATTTCTTACTCTACTTCATCACTTTTCTAAATACTTAATACTTCTCAAAGCATACTCCTTAAAACTGAAATTATATCTTCTTTTCTTACTTTACTTCTTCACTTTTCTAAATACTTAATACTTCTCAAAGCATACTCCTTAAAACTGAAATTATATCTTCTTTTCTTACTCTACTTCTTCACTTTTCTAAATACTTAATACTTCTCAAAGCATACTCCTTAAAACTGAAATTATATCTTCTTTTCTTACTTTACTTCTTCACTTTTCTAAATACTTAATACTTCTCAAAGCATACTCCTTAAAACTGAAATTATATCTTCTTTTCTTACTTTACTTCTTCACTTTTCTAAATACTTAATACTTCTCAAAGCATACTCTTTAAACTGAAATATATCTTCTTTTCTTACTCTACTTCTTCACTTTTCTAAATACTTAATACTTCTCAAAGCATACTCTTAAAACTGAAATTCTATCTTCTTTTCTTACTCTACTTCTTCACTTTTCTAAATACTTAATACTTCTCAAAGCATACTCCTTAAAACTGAAATACAATCTTTTTTTTTACTCTACTTCTTCACTTTTCTAAATACTTAATACTTCTCAAAGCATACTCCTTAAAACTGAAATTCTATCTTCTTTTCTTACTCTACTTCTTCACTTTTCTAAATACTTAATACTTCTCAAAGCATACTCCTTAAAACTGAATTTCCTTCTTCTTTTCTTACTCTACTTCTTCACTTTTCTAAATAATTAATACTTCTCAAAGCATACTCCTTAAAACTGAAATTATATCTTCTTTTCTTACTCTACTTCTTCACTTTTCTAAATACTTAATACTTCTCAAAGCATACTCCTTAAAACTCAAATTATATCTTCTTTTCTTACTCTACTTCGTCACTTTTCTAAATACTTAATACTTCTCAAAGCATACTCCTTAAAACTGAAATTCTATCTTCTTTTCTTACTCTACTTCTTCACTTTTCTAAATACTTAATACTTCTCAAAGCATACTCCTTAAAACTGAAATTATATCTTCTTTTCTTACTCTACTTCTTCACTTTTCTAAATACTTAATACTTCTCAAAGCATACTCCTTAAAACTGAAATTATATCTTCTTTTCTTACTTTACTTCTTCACTTTTCTAAATACTTAATACTTCTCAAAGCATACTCCTTAAAACTGAAATTATATCTTCTTTTCTTACTCTACTTCTTCACTTTTCTAAATACTTAATACTTCTCAAAGCATACTACTTAAAACTGAAATTCCTTCTTCTTTTCTTACTCTACTTCTTCACTTTTCTAAAAACTTAATACTTCTCAAAGCATACTCCTTAAAACTGATATTATATCTTCTTTTCTTACTCTACTTCGTCACTTTTCTAAATACTTAATACTTCTCAAAGCATACTCCTTAAAACGGAAATTATATCTTCTTTTCTTACTCTACTTCTTCACTTTTCTAAATACTTAATACTTCTCAAAGCATACTCCTTAAAACTGAAATTATATCTTCTTTTCTTACTTTACTTCTTCACTTTTCTAAATACTTAATACTTCTCAAAGCATACTCCTTAAAACTGAAATTCCTTCTTCTTTTCTTACTTTACTTCTTCACTTTTCTAAATACTTAATACTTCTCAAAGCGTACTCCTTAAAACTGAAATTCCTTCTTCTTTTCTTACTCTACTTCTTCACATTCTAAATACTTAATACTTCTCAAAGCATACTCCTTAAAACTGAATTTATATCTTCTTTTCTTACTTTACTTCTTCACTTTTCTAAATACTTAATACTTCACAAAGCATACTACTTAAAACTGAAATTCTATCTTCTTTTCTTACTCTACTTCTTCACTTTTCTAAATACTTAATACTTCTCAAAGCATACTCCTTAAAACTGAATTTATATCTTCATTTCTTACTCTACTTCATCACTTTTCTAAATACTTAATACTTCTCAAAGCATACTCCTTAAAACGGAAATTCTATCTTTTTTTCTTACTTTACTTCTTCACTTTTCAAATACTTAATACGTCTCAAAGCATACTCCTTAAAACTGAAATTCCTTCTTCTTTTCTTACTTTACTTCTTCACTTTTCTAAATACTTAATACTTCTCAAAGCATACTCCTTAAAACTGAAATACTATCTTCTTTTCTTACTTTACTTCTTCACTTTTCTAAATACTTAATACTTCTCAAAGCATACTCCTTAAAACTGAAATTCTATCTTCTTTTCTTACTTTACTTCTTCACTTTTCTAAATACTTAATACTTCTCAAAGCATACTACTTAAAACTGAAATTATATCCTCTTTTCTTACTTTACTTCTTCACTTTTCTAAATACTTAATACTTCACAAAGCATACTACTTAAAACTGAAATTCTATCTTCTTTTCTTACTTTACTTCTTCACTTTTCTAAATACTTAATACTTCTCAAAGCATACTCCTTAAAACTGAAATTCTATCTTTTTTTCTTACTTTACTTCGTCACTTTTTAAATACTTAATACTTCTCAAAGCATACTCCTTAAAACTGAAATTCTATCTTCTTTTCTTACTTTACTTCTTCACTTTTCTAAATACATAATACTTCTCTAAGCATACTCTTAAAACTGAAATTCTATCTTCTTTTCTTACTTTACTTCTTCACTTTTCTAAATACTCAATACTTCTCAAAGCATACTCCTTAAAACTGAATTTATATCTTCTTTTCTTACTTTACTTCTTCACTTTTCTAAATACTTAATACTTCTCAAAGCATACTCCTTAAAACTGAAATTATATCTTCTTTTCTTACTTTACTTCTTCACTTTTCTAAATACTTAATACTTCTCAAAGCATACTCCTTAAAACTGAAATTCCTTCTTCTTTTCTTACTTTACTTCTTCACTTTTCTAAATACTTAATACTTCTCAAAGCGTACTCCTTAAAACTGAAATTCCTTCTTCTTTTCTTACTCTACTTCTTCACTTTTCTAAAAACTTAATACTTCTCAAAGCATACTCCTTAAAACTGAAATTCTATCTTCTTTTCTTACTTTACTTCGTCACTTTTTAAATACTTAATACTTCTCAAAGCATACTCCTTAAAACTGAAATTATATCTTCTTTTCTTACTTTACTTCTTCACTTTTCTAAATACTTAATACGTCTCAAAGCATACTCCTTAAAACTCAAATTATATCTTCTTTTCTTACTTTACTTCTTCACTTTTCTAAATACTCAATACTTCTCAAAGCATACTCCTTAAAACTGAATTTATATCTTCTTTTCTTACTTTACTTCTTCACTTTTCTAAATACTTAATACTTCACAAAGCATACTCCTTAAAACTGAAATTCTATCTTCTTTTCTTACTTTACTTCTTCACTTTTCTAAATACTTAATACTTCTCAAAGCATACTCCTTAAAACTCAAATTCTATCTTCTTTTCTTACTTTACTTCTTCACTTTTCTAAATACTTAATACTTCTCAAAGCATACTACTTAAAACTGAAATTATATCCTCTTTTCTTACTTTACTTCTTCACTTTTCTAAATACTTAATACTTCACAAAGCATACTACTTAAAACTGAAATTCTATCTTCTTTTCTTACTTTACTTCTTCACTTTTTAAAAACTTAATACTTCTCAAAGCATACTCCTTAAAACTGATATTATATCTTCTTTTCTTACTCTACTTCGTCACTTTTCTAAATACTTAATACTTCTCAAAGCATACTCCTTAAAACTGAAATTCTATCTTCTTTTCTTACTCTACTTCTTCACTTTTCGAAATACTTAATACTTCTCAAAGCATACTCCTTAAAACTGAAATTCCTTCTTCTTTTCTTACTCTACTTCTTCACTTTTCTAAATACTTAATACTTCTCAAAGCATACTCCTTAAAACTGAATTTATATCTTCTTTTCTTACTCTACTTCATCACTTTTCTAAATACTTAATACTTCAAAAAGCATACTACTTAAAACTGAAATTCTATCTTCTTTTCTTACTCTACTTCTTCACTTTTCTAAATACTTAATACTTCTCAAAGCGTACTCCTTAAAACTGAAATTCTATCTTCTTTTCTTACTTTACTTCGTCACTTTTTAAATACTTAATACTTCACAAAGCATACTACTTAAAACTGAAATTCTATCTTCTTTTCTTACTCTACTTCTTCACTTTTCTAAATACTTAATACTTCTCAAAGCATACTACTTAAAACTGAAATTCTATCTTCTTTTCTTACTCTACTTCTTCACTTTTCAAAATACTTATTACTTCTCGAAGGATACTCCTTAAAACTGAAATTCTATCTTTTTTTCTTACTTTACTTCTTCACTTTTCAAATACTTAATACGTCTCAAAGCATACTCCTTAAAACTGAAATTCCTTCTTCTTTTCTTACTTTACTTCTTCACTTTTCAAAATACTTATTACTTCTCAAAGCATACTCCTTAAAACTGAAATTATATCTTCATTTCTTACTCTACTTCATCACTTTTCTAAATACTTAATACTTCTCAAAGCATACTCCTTAAAACTGAAATTATATCTTCTTTTCTTACTTTACTTCTTCACTTTTCTAAATACTTAATACTTCTCAAAGCATACTCCTTAAAACTGAAATTATATCTTCTTTTCTTACTCTACTTCTTCACTTTTCTAAATACTTAATACTTCTCAAAGCATACTCCTTAAAACTGAAATTCTATCTTCTTTTCTTACTTTACTTCTTCACTTTTTAAATACTTAATACTTCTCAAAGCATACTCCTTAAAACTGAAATTATATCTTCTTTTCTTACTTTACTTCTTCACTTTTCTAAATACTTAATACGTCTCAAAGCATACTCCTTAAAACTCAAATTATATCTTCTTTTCTTACTTTACTTCTTCACTTTTCTAAATACTTAATACTTCTCAAAGCATACTCCTTAAAACTGAATTTATATCTTCTTTTCTTACTCTACTTCTTCACTTTTCTAAATACTTAATACTTCTCAAAGCATACTACTTAAAACTGAAATTATATCTTCTTTTCTTACTCTACTTCTTCACTTTTTAAAAACTTAATACTTCTCAAAGTATACTCCTTAAAACGGAAATTATATCTTCTTTTCTTACTCTACTTCTTCACTTTTCTAAATACTTAATACTTCTCAAAGCATACTCCTTAAAACTCAAATTATATCTTCTTTTCTTACTTTACTTCTTCACTTTTCTAAATACTTAATACTTCTCAAAGTATACTCCTTAAAACGGAAATTATATCTTCTTTTCTTACTCTACTTCTTCACTTTTCTAAATACTTAATACTTCTCAAAGCATACTCCTTAAAACTCAAATTATATCTTCTTTTCATACTCACTTTTTAAAACTCAAAAAATTGAAATTCTATCTTCTTTTCTTACTTTACTTCTTCACTTTTCTAAATACTTATTACTTCTCAAAGAATACTCTTTAAAACTGAAATTCTATCTTCTTTTCTTACTTTACTTCTTCACTTTTCAAAATACTTATTACTTCTCAAAGAATACTCTTTAATACTGAAATTCTATCTTCTTTTCTTACTTTACTTCCTCACTTTTCAAATACTTATTGCTTCTCAAATCATACTCCTTAAAACTGAAATTCTATCTTCTTTTCTTACTTTACTTCTTCACTTTTCAAAATACTTATTACTTCTCAAAGCATACTCCTTAAAACTGAAATTCTATCTTCTTTTCTTACTTTACTTATTCACTTTTCAAAATACTTATTGCTTCTCAAAGAATACTCCTTAAAACTGAAATTCTATCTTCTTTTCTTACTTTACTTATTCACTTTTCTAAATACTTAGTACTTCTCAAAACATACTCTTTAAAACTGAAATTCTATCTTCTTTTCTTACTTTACTTCTTCACTTTTCTAAATACTTATTACTTCTCAAAGCATACTCTTTAAAACTGAAATTCTATCTTTTTTTCTTACTTTACTTCCTCACTTTTCAAATACTTATTGCTTCTCAAATCATACTCCTTAAAACTGAAATTCTATCTTCTTTTCTTACTTTACTTCTTCACTTTTCAAAATACTTATTACTTCTCGAAGCATACTCCTTAAAACTGAAATTCTATCTTCTTTTCTTACTTTACTTATTCACTTTTCAAAATACTTATTGCTTCTCAAATCATACTCCTTAAAACTGAAATTCTATCTTCTTTTCTTACTTTACTTATTCACTTTTCTAAATACTTAGTACTTCTCAAAACATACTCCTTAAAACTGAAATTCTATCTTCTTTTCTTACTTTACTTCTTCACTTTTCTAAATACTTATTACTTCTCAAAGCTTACTCCTTAAAACTGAAATTCTATCTTCTTTTCTTACTTTACTTCTTCACTTTTCTAAATACTTATTACTTCTCAAAACATACTCTTTAAAACTGAAATTCTATCTTCTTTTCTTACTCTACTTCTTCACTTTTCAAAATACTTAGTACTTCTCAAAACATACTCTTTAAAACTGAAATTCTATCTTCTTTTCTTACTTTACTTCTTCACTTTTCAAAATACTTATTACTTCTCAAAGCATACTCTTAAAACTCAAATTATATCTTCTTTTCTTACTCTACTTCTTCACTTTTCTAAAAACTTAATACTTCTCAAAGCATACTCCTTAAAACTGAAATTCTATCTTCTTTTCTTACTCTACTTCTTCACTTTTCTAAATAATAAATACTTCTCAAAGCATACTCCTTAAAACTGAAATTCTATCTTCTTTTCTTACTTTACTTCGTCACTTTTTAAATACTTAATACTTCTCAAAGCATACTCCTTAAAACGGAAATTATATCTTCTTTTCTTACTCTACTTCTTCACTTTTCTAAATACTTAATACTTCTCAAAGCATACTCCTTAAAACTCAAATTCCTTCTTCTTTTCTTACTCTACTTCTTCACTTTTCTAAATACTTAATACTTCTCAAAGCGTACTCCTTAAAACTGAAATTATATCTTCTTTTCTTACTCTACTTCTTCACTTTTCTAAATACTTAATACTTCTCAAAGCATACTCCTTAAAACTGAAATTCTATCTTCTTTTCTTACTCTACTTCTTCACTTTTCAAATACTTATTGCTTCTCAAAACATACTCTTTAAAACTGAAATTCTATCTTCTTTTCTTACTTTACTTCTTCACTTTTCTAAATACTTATTGCTTCTCAAATCATACTCCTTAAAACTTAAATTCTATCTTCTTTTCTTACTTTACTTATTCACTTTTCTAAATACTTATTGCTTCTCAAAACATACTCTTTAAAACTGAAATTCTATCTTCTTTTCTTACTTTACTTCTTCACTTTTCTAAATACTTATTACTTCTCAAAGCATACTCTTTAAAACTGAAATTCTATCTTTTTTTCTTACTTTACTTCTTCACTTTTCTAAATACTTATTACTTCTCAAATCATACTCTTTAAAACTGAAATTCTATCTTCTTTTCTTACTTTACTTCTTCACTTTTCAAAATACTTAGTACTTCTCAAAACATACTCTTTAAAACTGAAATTCTATCTTCTTTTCTTACTTTACTTCTTCACTTTTCTAAATACTTATTACTTCTCAAAGCATACTCCTTAAAACTGAAATTCTATCTTCTTTTCTTACTTTACTTCTTCACTTTTCTAAATACTTATTACTTCTCAAAACATACTCTTTAAAACTGAAATTCTATCTCCTTTTCTTACTTTACTTCCTCACTTTTCTAAATACTTAGTACTTCTCAAAACATACTCCTTAAAACTGAAATTCTATCTTCTTTTCTTACTTTACTTCTTCACTTTAAAAATACTTATTACTTCTCAAAACATACTCTTTAAAACTGAAATTCTATCTTCTTTTCTTACTTTACTTCTTCACTTTTCAAAATACTTATTACTTCTCAAAACATACTCTTTAAAACTGAAATTCTATCTTCTTTTCTTACTTTACTTCTTCACTTTTCAAAATACTTATTACTTCTCAAAACATACTCTTTAAAACTGAAATTCTATCTTCTTTTCTTACTTTACTTCTTCACTTTTCAAAATACTTATTACTTCTCAAAGAATACTCTTTAAAACTGAAATTCTATCTTCTTTTCTTACTTTACTTCTTCACTTTTCTAAATACTTAGTACTTCTCAAAGCATACTCTTTAAAACTGAAATTCTATCTTTTTTTCTTACTTTACTTCCTCACTTTTCAAATACTTATTGCTTCTCAAATCATACTCCTTAAAACTGAAATTCTATCTTCTTTTCTTACTTTACTTCTTCACTTTTCTAATTTCTTATTACTTCTCAAAACATACTCTTTAAAACTGAAATTCTATCTTCTTTTCTTACTTTACTTCTTCACTTTTCAAAATACTTATTAATTCTCGAAGCATACTCCTTAAAACTGAAATTCTTTCTTCTTTTCTTACTTTACTTCTTCACTTTTCAAAATACTTATTACTTCTCGAAGAATACTCCTTAAAACTTAAATTTTATCTTCTTTTCTTACTTTACTTCTTCACTTTTCAAAATACTTATTACTTCTCAAAACATACTCTTTAAAACTGAAATTCTATCTTCTTTTCTTACTCTACTTCTTCACTTTTCTAAATACTTATTGCTTCTCAAAACATACTCTTTAAAACTGAAATTCTATCTTCTTTTCTTACTTTACTTCTTCACTTTTCTAAATACTTATTGCTTCTCAAATCATACTCCTTAAAACTGAAATTCTATCTTCTTTTCTTACTTTACTTATTCACTTTTCTAAATACTTAGTACTTCTCAAAACATACTCTTTAAAACTGAAATTCTATCTTCTTTTCTTACTTTACTTCTTCACTTTTCTAAATACTTATTACTTCTCAAAGCATACTCTTTAAAACTGAAATTCTATCTTTTTTTCTTACTTTACTTCTTCACTTTTCTAAATACTTATTACTTCTCAAATCATACTCTTTAAAACTGAAATTCTATCTTCTTTTCTTACTTTACTTCTTCACTTTTCAAAATACTTATTACTTCTCGAAGGATACTCCTTAAAACTGAAATTCTATCTTCTTTTCTTACTTTACTTCCTCACTTTTCTAAATACTTATTACTTCTCAAAACATACTCTTTAAAACTGAAATTCTATCTTCTTTTCTTACTTTACTTATTCACTTTTCTAAATACTTTTTACTTCTCAAAACATACTCTTTAAAACTGAAATTCTATCTTCTTTTCTTACTTTACTTCTTCACTTTTCAAAATACTTATTACTTCTCAAAGAATACTCTTTAAAACTGAAATTCTATCTTCTTTTCTTACTTTACTTCTTCACTTTTCTAAATACTTAGTACTTCTCAAAGCATACTCTTTAAAACTGAAATTCTATCTTTTTTTCTTACTTTACTTCCTCACTTTTCTAAATACTTATTACTTCTCGAAGCATACTCCTTAAAACTGAAATTCTATCTTCTTTTCTTACTTTACTTATTCACTTTTCTAAATACTTATTACTTCTCAAAGAATACTCTTTAAAACTGAAATTCTATCTTCTTTTCTTACTTTACTTCTTCACTTTTCTAAATACTTATTACTTCTCAAAGAATACTCCTTAAAACTGAAATTCTATCTTCTTTTCTTACTTTACTTATTCACTTTTCTAAATACTTATTACTTCTCGAAGCATACTCCTTAAAACTGAAATTCTATCTTCTTTTCTTACTTTACTTATTCACTTTTCTAAATACTTAGTACTTCTCAAAGCATACTCTTTAATACTGAAATTTTATCTTTTTTTCTTACTTTACTTCCTCACTTTTCAAAATACTTATTACTTCTCGAAGCATACTCCTTAAAACTGAAATTCTATCTTTTTTTCTTACTTTACTTATTCACTTTTCAAAATACTTATTACTTCTCGAAGCATACTCCTTAAAACTGAAATTCTATCTTCTTTTCTTACTTTACTTATTCACTTTTCTAAATACTTATTACTTCTCAAAGAATACTCTTTAAAACTGAAATTCTATCTTCTTTTCTTACTTTACTTCTTCACTTTTCTAAATACTTATTACTTCTCAAAGCATACTCCTTAAAACTGAAATTCTATCTTCTTTTCTTACTTTACTTCTTCACTTTTCTAAATACTTATTACTTCTCAAAACATACTCTTTAAAACTGAAATTCTATCTTCTTTTCTTACTTTACTTCTTCACTTTTCAAAATACTTATTACTTCTCAAAACATACTCTTTAAAACTGAAATTCTATCTTCTTTTCTTACTTTACTTATTCACTTTAAAAATACTTATTACTTCTCAAAACATACTCTTTAAAACTGAAATTCTATCTTCTTTTCTTACTTTACTTCTTCACTTTTCAAAATACTTATTACTTCTCAAAACATACTCTTTAAAACTGAAATTCTATCTTCTTTTCTTACTTTACTTATTCACTTTTCTAAATACTTAGTACTTCTCAAAACATACTCTTTAAAACTGAAATTCTATCTTCTTTTCTTACTTTACTTCCTCACTTTTCTAAATACTTATTACTTCTCAAAACATACTCTTTAAAACTGAAATTCTATCTTCTTTTCTTACTTTACTTCTTCACTTTTCAAAATACTTATTACTTCTCGAAGGATACTCCTTAAAACTGAAATTCTATCTTTTTTTCTTACTTTACTTCTTCACTTTTCAAATACTTATTACTTCTCGAAGCATACTCTTTAAAACTGAAATTCTATCTTCTTTTCTTACTTTACTTCTTCACTTTTCAAAATACTTATTACTTCTCGAAGCATACTCTTTAAAACTGAAATTCTATCTTCTTTTCTTACTTTACTTCCTCACTTTTCTAAATACTTATTACTTCTCGAAGCATACTCCTTAAAACTGAAATTCTATCTTCTTTTCTTACTTTACTTCTTCACTTTTCTAAATACTTATTACTTCTCAAAGCATACTCCTTAAAACTGAAATTCTATCTTCTTTTCTTACTTTACTTCTTCACTTTAAAAATACTTATTACTTCTCAAAACATACTCTTTAAAACTGAAATTCTATCTTCTTTTCTTACTTTACTTATTCACTTTTCTAAATACTTATTACTTCTCGAAGGATACTCCTTAAAACTGAAATTCTATCTTTTTTTCTTACTTTACTTCCTCACTTTTCAAAATACTTATTACTTCTCGAAGCATACTCCTTAAAACTGAAATTCTATCTTCTTTTCTTACTTTACTTCTTCACTTTTCTAAATACTTATTGCTTCTCAAATCATACTCCTTAAAACTGAAATTCTATCTTCTTTTCTTACTTTACTTCATCACTTTTCTAAATACTTAGTACTTCTCAAAGCATACTCTTTAATACTGAAATTTTATCTTTTTTTCTTACTTTACTTTCTCACTTTTCAAAATACTTATTACTTCTCGAAGCATACTCCTTAAAACTGAAATTCTATCTTCTTTTCTTACTTTACTTCTTCACTTTTCTAAATACTTATTGCTTCTCAAATCATACTCCTTAAAACTGAAATTCTATCTTCTTTTCTTACTTTACTTCATCACTTTTCTAAATACTTAGTACTTCTCAAAGCATACTCTTTAATACTGAAATTTTATCTTTTTTTCTTACTTTACTTCTTCACTTTAAAAATACTTATTACTTCTCAAAACATACTCTTTAAAACTGAAATTCTATCTTCTTTTCTTACTTTACTTCTTCACTTTTCAAAATACTTATTACTTCTCGAAGGATACTCCTTAAAACTGAAATTCTATCTTTTTTTCTTACTTTACTTCATCACTTTTCTAAATACTTAGTACTTCTCAAAGCATACTCTTTAATACTGAAATTTTATCTTTTTTTCTTACTTTACTTCTTCACTTTAAAAATACTTATTACTTCTCAAAACATACTCTTTAAAACTGAAATTCTATCTTCTTTTCTTACTTTACTTCTTCACTTTTCAAAATACTTATTACTTCTCAAAACATACTCTTTAAAACTGAAATTCTATCTTCTTTTCTTACTTTACTTCTTCACTTTTCAAAATACTTATTACTTCTCAAAACATACTCCTTAAAACTGAAATTCTATCTTCTTTTCATACTTTACTTCTTCACTTTTCTAAATACTTATTACTTCTCAAAGCATACTCCTTAAAACTGAAATTCTATCTTCTTTTCTTACTTTACTTCTTCACTTTAAAAATACTTATTACTTCTCAAAACATACTCTTTAAAACTGAAATTCTATCTTCTTTTCTTACTTTACTTCTTCACTTTTCTAAATACTTATTACTTCTCAAAACATACTCTTTAAAACTGAAATTCTATCTTCTTTTCTTACTTTACTTATTCACTTTTCTAAATACTTATTACTTCTCGAAGGATACTCCTTAAAACTGAAATTCTATCTTTTTTTCTTACTTTACTTCCTCACTTTTCAAAATACTTATTACTTCTCGAAGCATACTCCTTAAAACTGAAATTCTATCTTCTTTTCTTACTTTACTTCTTCACTTTTCTAAATACTTAGTACTTCTCAAAGCATACTCTTTAATACTGAAATTTTATCTTTTTTTCTTACTTTACTTCATCACTTTTCTAAATACTTAGTACTTCTCAAAGCATACTCTTTAATACTGAAATTTTATCTTTTTTTCTTACTTTACTTCTTCACTTTAAAAATACTTATTACTTCTCAAAACATACTCTTTAAAACTGAAATTCTATCTTCTTTTCTTACTTTACTTCTTCACTTTTCAAAATACTTATTACTTCTCAAAACATACTCTTTAAAACTGAAATTCTATCTCCTTTTCTTACTTTACTTCCTCACTTTTCTAAATACTTATTACTTCTCAAAACATACTCTTTAAAACTGAAATTCTATCTTCTTTTCTTACTTTACTTCATCACTTTTCTAAATACTTAGTACTTCTCAAAGCATACTCTTTAATACTGAAATTTTATCTTTTTTTCTTACTTTACTTCTTCACTTTTCTAAATACTTATTACTTCTCAAAACATACTCTTTAAAACTGAAATTCTATCTTTTTTTCTTACTTTACTTCTTCACTTTTCTAAATACTTATTACTTCTCAAAGCATACTCTTTAAAACTGAAATTCTATCTTTTTTTCTTACTTTACTTCTTCACTTTTCTAAATACTTAGTACTTCTCAAAACATACTCCTTAAAACTGAAATTCTATCTCCTTTTCTTACTTTACTTCCTCACTTTTCTAAATACTTATTACTTCTCAAAACATACTCTTTAAAACTGAAATTCTATCTTTTTTTCTTACTTTACTTCATCACTTTTCTAAATACTTAGTACTTCTCAAAGCATACTCTTTAATACTGAAATTTTATCTTTTTTTCTTACTTTACTTCTTCACTTTAAAAATACTTATTACTTCTCAAAACATACTCTTTAAAACTGAAATTCTATCTTCTTTTCTTACTTTACTTCTTCACTTTTCAAAATACTTATTGCTTCTCAAAGAATACTCCTTAAAACTGAAATTCTATCTTCTTTTCTTACTTTACTTATTCACTTTTCTAAATACTTAGTACTTCTCAAAACATACTCCTTAAAACTGAAATTCTATCTTCTTTTCTTACTTTACTTCTTCACTTTTCTAAATACTTATTACTTCTCAAAGCTTACTCCTTAAAACTGAAATTCTATCTTCTTTTCTTACTTTACTTCTTCACTTTTCTAAATACTTATTACTTCTCAAAACATACTCTTTAAAACTGAAATTCTATCTTCTTTTCTTACTTTACTTCTTCACTTTTCAAAATACTTATTACTTCTCAAAACATACTCTTTAAAACTGAAATTCTATCTTCTTTTCTTACTTTACTTCTTCACTTTTCAAAATACTTATTACTTCTCAAAGAATACTCTTTAAAACTGAAATTCTATCTTCTTTTCTTACTTTACTTCTTCACTTTTCTAAATACTTAGTACTTCTCAAAGCATACTCTTTAAAACTGAAATTCTATCTTTTTTTCTTACTTTACTTCCTCACTTTTCAAATACTTATTGCTTCTCAAATCATACTCCTTAAAACTGAAATTCTATCTTCTTTTCTTACTTTACTTCTTCACTTTTCTAATTTCTTATTACTTCTCAAAACATACTCTTTAAAACTGAAATTCTATCTTCTTTTCTTACTTTACTTCTTCACTTTTCAAAATACTTATTAATTCTCGAAGCATACTCCTTAAAACTGAAATTCTTTCTTCTTTTCTTACTTTACTTCTTCACTTTTCAAAATACTTATTACTTCTCGAAGAATACTCCTTAAAACTTAAATTTTATCTTCTTTTCTTACTTTACTTCTTCACTTTTCAAAATACTTATTACTTCTCAAAACATACTCTTTAAAACTGAAATTCTATCTTCTTTTCTTACTCTACTTCTTCACTTTTCTAAATACTTATTGCTTCTCAAAACATACTCTTTAAAACTGAAATTCTATCTTCTTTTCTTACTTTACTTCTTCACTTTTCTAAATACTTATTGCTTCTCAAATCATACTCCTTAAAACTGAAATTCTATCTTCTTTTCTTACTTTACTTATTCACTTTTCTAAATACTTAGTACTTCTCAAAACATACTCTTTAAAACTGAAATTCTATCTTCTTTTCTTACTTTACTTCTTCACTTTTCTAAATACTTATTACTTCTCAAAGCATACTCTTTAAAACTGAAATTCTATCTTTTTTTCTTACTTTACTTCTTCACTTTTCTAAATACTTATTACTTCTCAAATCATACTCTTTAAAACTGAAATTCTATCTTCTTTTCTTACTTTACTTCTTCACTTTTCAAAATACTTATTACTTCTCGAAGGATACTCCTTAAAACTGAAATTCTATCTTCTTTTCTTACTTTACTTCCTCACTTTTCTAAATACTTATTACTTCTCAAAACATACTCTTTAAAACTGAAATTCTATCTTCTTTTCTTACTTTACTTATTCACTTTTCTAAATACTTTTTACTTCTCAAAACATACTCTTTAAAACTGAAATTCTATCTTCTTTTCTTACTTTACTTCTTCACTTTTCAAAATACTTATTACTTCTCAAAGAATACTCTTTAAAACTGAAATTCTATCTTCTTTTCTTACTTTACTTCTTCACTTTTCTAAATACTTAGTACTTCTCAAAGCATACTCTTTAAAACTGAAATTCTATCTTTTTTTCTTACTTTACTTCCTCACTTTTCTAAATACTTATTACTTCTCGAAGCATACTCCTTAAAACTGAAATTCTATCTTCTTTTCTTACTTTACTTATTCACTTTTCTAAATACTTATTACTTCTCAAAGAATACTCTTTAAAACTGAAATTCTATCTTCTTTTCTTACTTTACTTCTTCACTTTTCTAAATACTTATTACTTCTCAAAGAATACTCCTTAAAACTGAAATTCTATCTTCTTTTCTTACTTTACTTATTCACTTTTCTAAATACTTATTACTTCTCGAAGCATACTCCTTAAAACTGAAATTCTATCTTCTTTTCTTACTTTACTTATTCACTTTTCTAAATACTTAGTACTTCTCAAAGCATACTCTTTAATACTGAAATTTTATCTTTTTTTCTTACTTTACTTCCTCACTTTTCAAAATACTTATTACTTCTCGAAGCATACTCCTTAAAACTGAAATTCTATCTTTTTTTCTTACTTTACTTCTTCACTTTTCTAAATACTTATTGCTTCTCAAATCATACTCCTTAAAACTGAAATTCTATCTTCTTTTCTTACTTTACTTATTCACTTTTCTAAATACTTAGTACTTCTCAAAACATACTCTTTAAAACTGAAATTCTATCTTCTTTTCTTACTTTACTTCTTCACTTTTCTAAATACTTATTACTTCTCAAAGCATACTCTTTAAAACTGAAATTCTATCTTTTTTTCTTACTTTACTTCTTCACTTTTCTAAATACTTATTACTTCTCAAATCATACTCTTTAAAACTGAAATTCTATCTTCTTTTCTTACTTTACTTCTTCACTTTTCAAAATACTTATTACTTCTCGAAGGATACTCCTTAAAACTGAAATTCTATCTTCTTTTCTTACTTTACTTCCTCACTTTTCTAAATACTTATTACTTCTCAAAACATACTCTTTAAAACTGAAATTCTATCTCCTTTTCTTACTTTACTTCCTCACTTTTCTAAATACTTATTACTTCTCAAAACATACTCTTTAAAACTGAAATTCTATCTTCTTTTCTTACTTTACTTCTTCACTTTTCTAAATACTTATTACTTCTCAAAACATACTCTTTAAAACTGAAATTCTATCTCCTTTTCTTACTTTACTTCTTCACTTTTCAAATACTTATTGCTTCTCAAAGAATACTCCTTAAAACTGAAATTCTATCTTCTTTTCTTACTTTACTTCTTCACTTTAAAAATACTTATTACTTCTCAAAACATACTCTTTAAAACTGAAATTCTATCTTCTTTTCTTACTTTACTTCTTCACTTTTCAAAATACTTATTACTTCTCAAAACATACTCTTTAAAACTGAAATTCTATCTTCTTTTCTTACTTTACTTATTCACTTTTCTAAATACTTAGTACTTCTCAAAACATACTCTTTAAAACTGAAATTCTATCTTCTTTTCTTACTTTACTTCCTCACTTTTCTAAATACTTATTACTTCTCAAAACATACTCTTTAAAACTGAAATTCTATCTTCTTTTCTTACTTTACTTCTTCACTTTTCAAAATACTTATTACTTCTCGAAGGATACTCCTTAAAACTGAAATTCTATCTTTTTTTCTTACTTTACTTCTTCACTTTTCAAATACTTATTACTTCTCGAAGCATACTCTTTAAAACTGAAATTCTATCTTCTTTTCTTACTTTACTTCTTCACTTTTCAAAATACTTATTACTTCTCGAAGCATACTCTTTAAAACTGAAATTCTATCTTCTTTTCTTACTTTACTTCCTCACTTTTCTAAATACTTATTACTTCTCGAAGCATACTCCTTAAAACTGAAATTCTATCTTCTTTTCTTACTTTACTTCTTCACTTTTCTAAATACTTATTACTTCTCAAAGCATACTCCTTAAAACTGAAATTCTATCTTCTTTTCTTACTTTACTTCTTCACTTTAAAAATACTTATTACTTCTCAAAACATACTCTTTAAAACTGAAATTCTATCTTCTTTTCTTACTTTACTTATTCACTTTTCTAAATACTTATTACTTCTCGAAGGATACTCCTTAAAACTGAAATTCTATCTTTTTTTCTTACTTTACTTCCTCACTTTTCAAAATACTTATTACTTCTCGAAGCATACTCCTTAAAACTGAAATTCTATCTTCTTTTCTTACTTTACTTCTTCACTTTTCTAAATACTTATTGCTTCTCAAATCATACTCCTTAAAACTGAAATTCTATCTTCTTTTCTTACTTTACTTCATCACTTTTCTAAATACTTAGTACTTCTCAAAGCATACTCTTTAATACTGAAATTTTATCTTTTTTTCTTACTTTACTTTCTCACTTTTCAAAATACTTATTACTTCTCGAAGCATACTCCTTAAAACTGAAATTCTATCTTCTTTTCTTACTTTACTTCTTCACTTTTCTAAATACTTATTGCTTCTCAAATCATACTCCTTAAAACTGAAATTCTATCTTCTTTTCTTACTTTACTTCATCACTTTTCTAAATACTTAGTACTTCTCAAAGCATACTCTTTAATACTGAAATTTTATCTTTTTTTCTTACTTTACTTCTTCACTTTAAAAATACTTATTACTTCTCAAAACATACTCTTTAAAACTGAAATTCTATCTTCTTTTCTTACTTTACTTCTTCACTTTTCAAAATACTTATTACTTCTCGAAGGATACTCCTTAAAACTGAAATTCTATCTTTTTTTCTTACTTTACTTCATCACTTTTCTAAATACTTAGTACTTCTCAAAGCATACTCTTTAATACTGAAATTTTATCTTTTTTTCTTACTTTACTTCTTCACTTTAAAAATACTTATTACTTCTCAAAACATACTCTTTAAAACTGAAATTCTATCTTCTTTTCTTACTTTACTTCTTCACTTTTCAAAATACTTATTACTTCTCAAAACATACTCTTTAAAACTGAAATTCTATCTTCTTTTCTTACTTTACTTCTTCACTTTTCAAAATACTTATTACTTCTCAAAACATACTCCTTAAAACTGAAATTCTATCTTCTTTTCTTACTTTACTTCTTCACTTTTCTAAATACTTATTACTTCTCAAAGCATACTCTTTAAAACTGAAATTCTATCTTCTTTTCTTACTTTACTTCTTCACTTTAAAAATACTTATTACTTCTCAAAACATACTCTTTAAAACTGAAATTCTATCTTCTTTTCTTACTTTACTTCTTCACTTTTCAAAATACTTATTACTTCTCAAAACATACTCTTTAAAACTGAAATTCTATCTTCTTTTCTTACTTTACTTATTCACTTTTCTAAATACTTATTACTTCTCAAATCATACTCTTTAAAACTGAAATTCTATCTTTTTTTCTTACTTTACTTCCTCACTTTTCAAAATACTTATTACTTCTCGAAGCATACTCCTTAAAACTGAAATTCTATCTTCTTTTCTTACTTTACTTCTTCACTTTTCTAAATACTTATTGCTTCTCAAAGAATACTCCTTAAAACTGAAATTCTATCTTCTTTTCTTACTTTACTTCATCACTTTTCTAAATACTTAGTACTTCTCAAAGCATACTCTTTAATACTGAAATTTTATCTTTTTTTCTTACTTTACTTCATCACTTTTCTAAATACTTAGTACTTCTCAAAGCATACTCTTTAATACTGAAATTTTATCTTTTTTTCTTACTTTACTTCTTCACTTTAAAAATACTTATTACTTCTCAAAACATACTCTTTAAAACTGAAATTCTATCTTCTTTTCTTACTTTACTTCTTCACTTTTCAAAATACTTATTACTTCTCAAAACATACTCTTTAAAACTGAAATTCTATCTCCTTTTCTTACTTTACTTCCTCACTTTTCTAAATACTTATTACTTCTCAAAACATACTCTTTAAAACTGAAATTCTATCTTCTTTTCTTACTTTACTTCATCACTTTTCTAAATACTTAGTACTTCTCAAAGCATACTCTTTAATACTGAAATTTTATCTTTTTTTCTTACTTTACTTCTTCACTTTAAAAATACTTATTACTTCTCAAAACATACTCTTTAAAACTGAAATTCTATCTTCTTTTCTTACTTTACTTCTTCACTTTTCAAAATACTTATTACTTCTCAAAACATACTCTTTAAAACTGAAATTCTATCTCCTTTTCTTACTTTACTTCCTCACTTTTCTAAATACTTATTACTTCTCAAAACATACTCCTTAAAACTGAAATTCTATCTTTTTTTCTTACTTTACTTCATCACTTTTCTAAATACTTAGTACTTCTCAAAACATACTCTTTAAAACTGAAATTCTATCTCCTTTTCTTACTTTACTTCCTCACTTTTCTAAATACTTATTACTTCTCGAAGCATACTCTTTAAAACTGAAATTCTATCTTCTTTTCTTACTTTACTTCTTCACTTTTCTAAATACTTAGTACTTCTCAAAACATACTCTTTAAAACTGAAATTCTATCTTCTTTTCTTACTTTACTTCATCACTTTTCTAAATACTTATTACTTCTCAAAACATACTCTTTAAAACTGAAATTCTATCTTCTTTTCTTACTTTACTTCTTCACTTTTCAAAATACTTATTACTTCTCAAAACATACTCTTTAAAACTGAAATTCTATCTCCTTTTCTTACTTTACTTCTTCACTTTTCAAAATACTTATTACTTCTCAAAACATACTCTTTAAAACTGAAATTCTATCTCCTTTACTTACTTTACTTCCTCACTTTTCAAAATACTTATTACTTCTCGAAGGATACTCCTTAAAACTGAAATTCTATCTTCTTTTCTTACTTTACTTCATCACTTTTCTAAATACTTAGTACTTCTCAAAGCATACTCTTTAATACTGAAATTTTATCTTTTTTTCTTACTTTACTTCATCACTTTTCTAAATACTTAGTACTTCTCAAAGCATACTCTTTAATACTGAAATTTTATCTTTTTTTCTTACTTTACTTCTTCACTTTAAAAATACTTATTACTTCTCAAAACATACTCTTTAAAACTGAAATTCTATCTTCTTTTCTTACTTTACTTCTTCACTTTTCAAAATACTTATTACTTCTCAAAACATACTCTTTAAAACTGAAATTCTATCTCCTTTTCTTACTTTACTTCCTCACTTTTCTAAATACTTATTACTTCTCAAAACATACTCTTTAAAACTGAAATTCTATCTTCTTTTCTTACTTTACTTCTTCACTTTTCAAAATACTTATTACTTCTCGAAGGATACTCCTTAAAACTGAAATTCTATCTTTTTTTCTTACTTTACTTCCTCACTTTTCAAAATACTTATTACTTCTCGAAGCATACTCCTTAAAACTGAAATTCTATCTTCTTTTCTTACTTTACTTCTTCACTTTTCTAAATACTTATTGCTTCTCAAAGAATACTCCTTAAAACTGAAATTCTATCTTCTTTTCTTACTTTACTTCATCACTTTTCTAAATACTTAGTACTTCTCAAAGCATACTCTTTAATACTGAAATTTTATCTTTTTTTCTTACTTTACTTCATCACTTTTCTAAATACTTAGTACTTCTCAAAGCATACTCTTTAATACTGAAATTTTATCTTTTTTTCTTACTTTACTTCTTCACTTTAAAAATACTTATTACTTCTCAAAACATACTCTTTAAAACTGAAATTCTATCTTCTTTTCTTACTTTACTTCTTCACTTTTCAAAATACTTATTACTTCTCAAAACATACTCTTTAAAACTGAAATTCTATCTCCTTTTCTTACTTTACTTCCTCACTTTTCTAAATACTTATTACTTCTCAAAACATACTCTTTAAAACTGAAATTCTATCTTCTTTTCTTACTTTACTTCATCACTTTTCTAAATACTTAGTACTTCTCAAAGCATACTCTTTAATACTGAAATTTTATCTTTTTTTCTTACTTTACTTCTTCACTTTAAAAATACTTATTACTTCTCAAAACATACTCTTTAAAACTGAAATTCTATCTTCTTTTCTTACTTTACTTCTTCACTTTTCAAAATACTTATTACTTCTCAAAACATACTCTTTAAAACTGAAATTCTATCTCCTTTTCTTACTTTACTTCCTCACTTTTCTAAATACTTATTACTTCTCAAAACATACTCTTTAAAACTGAAATTCTATCTTCTTTTCTTACTTTACTTCATCACTTTTCTAAATACTTAGTACTTCTCAAAGCATACTCTTTAATACTGAAATTTTATCTTTTTTTCTTACTTTACTTCATCACTTTTCTAAATACTTAGTACTTCTCAAAGAATACTCCTTAAAACTGAAATTCTATCTTTTTTTCTTACTTTACTTCCTCACTTTTCTAAATACTTATTACTTCTCAAAACATACTCTTTAAAACTGAAATTCTATCTTCTTTTCTTACTTTACTTCTTCACTTTTCAAAATACTTATTACTTCTCAAAACATACTCTTTAAAACTGAAATTCTATCTCCTTTTCTTACTTTACTTCCTCACTTTTCTAAATACTTATTACTTCTCAAAACATACTCTTTAAAACTGAAATTCTATCTTCTTTTCTTACTTTACTTCTTCACTTTTCAAAATACTTATTACTTCTCGAAGGATACTCCTTAAAACTGAAATTCTATCTTTTTTTCTTACTTTACTTCTTCACTTTTCAAATACTTATTGCTTCTCAAAGAATACTCCTTAAAACTGAAATTCTATCTTCTTTTCTTACTTTACTTCTTCACTTTTCTAAATACTTAGTACTTCTCAAAGCATACTCTTTAATACTGAAATTTTGACTTTTTTTCTTACTTTACTTCTTCACTTTAAAAATACTTATTACTTCTCAAAACATACTCTTTAAAACTGAAATTCTATCTTCTTTTCTTACTTTACTTCTTCACTTTTCAAAATACTTATTACTTCTCAAAACATACTCTTTAAAACTGAAATTCTATCTCCTTTTCTTACTTTACTTCCTCACTTTTCTAAATACTTATTACTTCTCAAAACATACTCTTTAAAACTGAAATTCTATCTCCTTTTCTTACTTTACTTCCTCACTTTTCTAAATACTTAGTACTTCTCAAAGCATACTCTTTAAAACTGAAATTCTATCTTCTTTTCTTACTTTACTTCTTCACTTTTCAAAATACTTAGTACTTCTCGAAGGATACTCCTTAAAACTGAAATTCTATCTTTTTTTCTTACTTTACTTCTTCACTTTTCTAAATACTTATTACTTCTCGAAGCATACTCTTTAAAACTGAAATTCTATCTTCTTTTCTTACTTTACTTCTTCACTTTTCTAAATACTTATTACTTCTCGAAGCATACTCCTTAAAACTGAAATTCTATCTTCTTTTCTTACTTTACTTCTTCACTTTTCAAAATACTTATTACTTCTCAAAGCATACTCTTTAATACTGAAATTCTATCTTCTTTTCTTACTTTACTTCTTCACTTTTCTAAATACTTATTACTTCTCGAAGCATACTCCTTAAAACTGAAATTCTATCTTCTTTTCTTACTTTACTTCTTCACTTTTCAAAATACTTATTACTTCTCAAAGCATACTCTTTAATACTGAAATTTTATCTTTTTTTCTTACTTTACTTCTTCACTTTAAAAATACTTATTACTTCTCAAAACATACTCTTTAAAACTGAAATTCTATCTCCTTTTCTTACTTTACTTCCTCACTTTTCTAAATACTTATTACTTCTCGAAGCATACTCTTTAAAACTGAAATTCTATCTTCTTTTCTTACTTTACTTCTTCACTTTTCTAAATACTTATTACTTCTCAAAACATACTCTTTAAAACTGAAATTCTATCTCCTTTTCTTACTTTACTTCCTCACTTTTCTAAATACTTAGTACTTCTCAAAGCATACTCTTTAAAACTGAAATTCTATCTTCTTTTCTTACTTTACTTCCTCACTTTTCAAAATACTTATTACTTCTCGAAGCATACTCCTTAAAACTGAAATTCTATCTTCTTTTCTTACTTTACTTCTTCACTTTTCTAAATACTTATTGCTTCTCAAAGAATACTCCTTAAAACTGAAATTCTATCTTCTTTTCTTACTTTACTTCATCACTTTTCTAAATACTTAGTACTTCTCAAAGCATACTCTTTAATACTGAAATTTTATCTTTTTTTCTTACTTTACTTCTTCACTTTAAAAATACTTATTACTTCTCAAAACATACTCTTTAAAACTGAAATTCTATCTTCTTTTCTTACTTTACTTCTTCACTTTTCTAAATACTTATTACTTCTCAAAACATACTCTTTAAAACTGAAATTCTATCTTCTTTTCTTACTTTACTTCTTCACTTTTCTAAATACTTATTACTTCTCAAAACATACTCTTTAAAACTGAAATTCTATCTCCTTTTCTTACTTTACTTCCTCACTTTTCTAAATACTTAGTACTTCTCAAAGCATACTCTTTAAAACTGAAATTCTATCTTCTTTTCTTACTTTACTTCTTCACTTTTCAAAATACTTATTACTTCTCGAAGGATACTCCTTAAAACTGAAATTCTATCTTTTTTTCTTACTTTACTTCTTCACTTTTCTAAATACTTATTACTTCTCGAAGCATACTCTTTAAAACTGAAATTCTATCTTCTTTTCTTACTTTACTTCTTCACTTTTCTAAATACTTAGTACTTCTCAAAGCATACTCTTTAATACTGAAATTCTATCTTCTTTTCTTACTTTACTTCCTCACTTTTCAAAATACTTATTACTTCTCGAAGCATACTCCTTAAAACTGAAATTCTATCTTCTTTTCTTACTTTACTTCTTCACTTTTCTAAATACTTATTACTTCTCGAAGCATACTCCTTAAAACTGAAATTCTATCTTCTTTTCTTACTTTACTTCTTCACTTTTCAAAATACTTATTACTTCTCAAAGCATACTCTTTAATACTGAAATTTTATCTTTTTTTCTTACTTTACTTCTTCACTTTAAAAATACTTATTACTTCTCAAAACATACTCTTTAAAACTGAAATTCTATCTCCTTTTCTTACTTTACTTCCTCACTTTTCTAAATACTTATTACTTCTCAAAACATACTCTTTAAAACTGAAATTCTATCTCCTTTTCTTACTTTACTTCCTCACTTTTCTAAATACTTATTACTTCTCAAAACATACTCTTTAAAACTGAAATTCTATCTTCTTTTCTTACTTTACTTCTTCACTTTTCTAAATACTTAGTACTTCTCAAAACATACTCTTTAAAACTGAAATTCTATCTCCTTTTCTTACTTTACTTCCTCACTTTTCTAAATACTTATTACTTCTCGAAGCATACTCTTTAAAACTGAAATTCTATCTTCTTTTCTTACTTTACTTCTTCACTTTTCTAAATACTTATTACTTCTCAAAACATACTCTTTAAAACTGAAATTCTATCTCCTTTTCTTACTTTACTTCTTCACTTTTCTAAATACTTATTACTTCTCAAAGCATACTCTTTAATACTGAAATTCTATCTTCTTTTCTTACTTTACTTCTTCACTTTAAAAATACTTATTACTTCTCAAAACATACTCTTTAAAACTGAAATTCTATCTTCTTTTCTTACTTTACTTCTTCACTTTTCAAAATACTTATTACTTCTCAAAGCATACTCTTTAAAACTGAAATTCTATCTCCTTTTCTTACTTTACTTCCTCACTTTTCTAAATACTTATTACTTCTCAAAACATACTCTTTAAAACTGAAATTCTATCTTCTTTTCTTACTTTACTTCTTCACTTTTCAAAATACTTATTACTTCTCGAAGGATACTCTTTAAAACTGAAATTCTATCTTCTTTTCTTACTTTACTTCCTCACTTTTCAAATACTTATTGCTTCTCAAAGAATACTCCTTAAAACTGAAATTCTATCTTCTTTTCTTACTTTACTTCTTCACTTTTCTAAATACTTAGTACTTCTCAAAGCATACTCTTTAATACTGAAATTTTATCTTTTTTTCTTACTTTACTTCTTCACTTTAAAAATACTTATTACTTCTCAAAACATACTCTTTAAAACTGAAATTCTATCTTCTTTTCTTACTTTACTTCTTCACTTTTCAAAATACTTATTACTTCTCAAAGCATACTCTTTAATACTGAAATTCTATCTTCTTTTCTTACTTTACTTCTTCACTTTTCTAAATACTTATTACTTCTCGAAGCTTACTCCTTAAAACTGAAATTCTATCTTCTTTTCTTACTTTACTTCTTTACTTTTCAAAATACTTAATACTTCTCAAAGCATACTCCTTAAAACTGAAATTCTATCTTTTTTTCTTACTTTACTTCCTCACTTTTCTAAATACTTATTACTTCTCAAAGAATACTCTTTAAAACTGAAATTCTATCTTCTTTTCTTACTTTACTTCTTCACTTTTCTAAATACTTATTACTTCTCGAAGGATACTCCTTAAAACTGAAATTCTATCTTCTTTTCTTACTTTACTTCCTCACTTTTCTAAATACTTATTACTTCTCAAAACATACTCTTTAAAACTGAAATTCTATCTTCTTTTCTTCCTTTACTTCTTCACTTTTCTAAATACTTATTACTTCTCAAAGAATACTCTTTAAAACTGAAATTCTATCTTCTTTTCTTACTTTACTTCTTCACTTTTCTAAATACTTATTACTTCTCAAAGCATACTCTTTAAAACTGAAATTCTATCTTCTTTTCTTACTTTACTTCTTCACTTTTCTAAATACTTATTACTTCTCAAAGAATACTCCTTAAAACTGAAATTCTATCTTCTTTTCTTACTTTACTTATTCACTTTTCTAAATACTTATTACTTCTCGAAGCATACTCCTTAAAACTGAAATTCTATCTTCTTTTCTTACTTTACTTATTCACTTTTCTAAATACTTAGTACTTCTCAAAGCATACTCTTTAATACTGAAATTTTATCTTTTTTTCTTACTTTACTTCCTCACTTTTCAAAATACTTATTACTTCTCGAAGCATACTCCTTAAAACTGAAATTCTATCTTTTTTTCTTACTTTACTTCTTCACTTTTCTAAATACTTATTACTTCTCGAAGCATACTCCTTAAAACTGAAATTCTATCTTCTTTTCTTACTTTACTTATTCACTTTTCTAAATACTTATTACTTCTCAAAACATACTCTTTAAAACTGAAATTCTATCTTCTTTTCTTACTTTACTTCTTCACTTTTCTAAATACTTATTACTTCTCAAAGCATACTCTTTAAAACTGAAATTCTATCTTTTTTTCTTACTTTACTTCCTCACTTTTCAAATACTTATTGCTTCTCAAATCATACTCCTTAAAACTGAAATTCTATCTTCTTTTCTTACTTTACTTCTTCACTTTTCAAAATACTTATTACTTCTCAAAACATACTCTTTAAAACTGAAATTCTATCTTCTTTTCTTACTTTACTTCTTCACTTTTCAAAATACTTATTACTTCTCGAAGGATACTCCTTAAAACTGAAATTCTATCTTTTTTTCTTACTTTACTTCTTCACTTTTCAAATACTTATTGCTTCTCAAAGAATACTCCTTAAAACTGAAATTCTATCTTCTTTTCTTACTTTACTTCTTCACTTTTCAAAATACTTAGTACTTCTCAAAGCATACTCTTTAATACTGAAATTTTATCTTTTTTTCTTACTTTACTTCCTCACTTTTCAAAATACTTATTACTTCTCGAAGCATACTCCTTAAAACTGAAATTCTATCTTTTTTTCTTACTTTACTTATTCACTTTTCAAAATACTTATTACTTCTCGAAGGATACTCCTTAAAACTGAAATTCTATCTTTTTTTCTTACTTTACTTCTTCACTTTTTAAATACTTATTGCTTCTCAAAGAATACTCCTTAAAACTGAAATTCTATCTTCTTTTCTTACTTTACTTCATCACTTTTCTAAATACTTAGTACTTCTCAAAGCATACTTTTTAAAACTGAAATTCTATCTTCTTTTCTTACTTTACTTATTCACTTTTCAAAATACTTATTACTTCTCAAAGCATACTCTTTAATACTGAAATTCTATCTTCTTTTCTTACTTTACTTATTCACTTTTCTAAATACTTATTACTTCTCGAAGGATACTCCTTAAAACTGAAATTCTATCTTCTTTTCTTACTTTACTTCTTCACTTTTCTAAATACTTATTACTTCTCAAAGCATACTCTTTAAAACTGAAATTCTATCTTTTTTTCTTACTTTACTTCCTCACTTTTCAAATACTTATTACTTCTCAAAACATACTCTTTAAAACTGAAATTCTATCTCCTTTTCTTACTTTACTTCCTCACTTTTCTAAATACTTATTACTTCTCAAAACATACTCTTTAAAACTGAAATTCTATCTTCTTTTCTTACTTTACTTCTTCACTTTTCAAAATACTTATTACTTCTCAAAGCTTACTCTTTAAAACTGAAATTCTATCTTCTTTTCTTACTTTACTTATTCACTTTTCTAAATACTTAGTACTTCTCAAAGCATACTCTTTAATACTGAAATTCTATCTTCTTTTCTTACTTTACTTCTTCACTTTTCTAAATACTTATTACTTCTCAAAGCATACTCTTTAAAACTGAAATTCTATCTTTTTTTCTTACTTTACTTCCTCACTTTTCAAATACTTATTGCTTCTCAAATCATACTCCTTAAAACTGAAATTCTATCTTCTTTTCTTACTTTACTTCTTCACTTTTCAAAATACTTATTACTTCTCAAAACATACTCTTTAAAACTGAAATTCTATCTTCTTTTCTTACTTTACTTCTTCACTTTTCAAAATACTTATTACTTCTCAAAGCTTACTCCTTAAAACTGAAATTCTATCTTCTTTTCATACTTTACTTCTTCACTTTTCTAAATACTTATTACTTCTCAAAGCATACTCCTTAAAACTGAAATTCTATCTTCTTTTCTTACTTTACTTCTTCACTTTTCTAAATACTTATTACTTCTCGAAGGATACTCCTTAAAACTGAAATTCTATCTTCTTTTCATACTTTACTTCTTCACTTTTCTAAATACTTATTACTTCTCGAAGCATACTCTTTAAAACTGAAATTCTATCTTCTTTTCTTACTTTACTTCTTCACTTTTCAAAATACTTATTACTTCTCGAAGGATACTCCTTAAAACTGAAATTCTATCTTTTTTTCTTACTTTACTTCTTCACTTTTCAAATACTTATTGCTTCTCAAAGAATACTCCTTAAAACTGAAATTCTATCTTCTTTTCTTACTTTACTTATTCACTTTTCTAAATACTTAGTACTTCTCAAAGCATACTCCTTAAAACTGAAATTCTATCTTCTTTTCTTACTTTACTTCTTCACTTTTCAAAATACTTATTACTTCTCGAAGGATACTCCTTAAAACTGAAATTCTATCTTTTTTTCTTACTTTACTTCCTCACTTTTCAAATACTTATTGCTTCTCAAATCATACTCCTTAAAACTGAAATTCTATCTTCTTTTCTTACTTTACTTCTTCACTTTTCAAAATACTTAATACTTCTCAAAACATACTCCTTAAAACTGAAATTCTATCTTTTTTTCTTACTTTACTTCTTCACTTTTCTAAATACTTATTACTTCTCAAAGAATACTCCTTAAAACTGAAATTCTATCTTCTTTTCATACTTTACTTCTTCACTTTTCTAAATACTTATTACTTCTCAAAGCATACTCCTTAAAACTGAAATTCTATCTTCTTTTCTTACTTTACTTCTTCACTTTTCAAAATACTTATTACTTCTCGAAGGATACTCCTTAAAACTGAAATTCTATCTTTTTTTCTTACTTTACTTCTTCACTTTTCAAATACTTATTGCTTCTCAAAGAATACTCCTTAAAACTGAAATTCTATCTTCTTTTCTTACTTTACTTATTCACTTTTCTAAATACTTAGTACTTCTCAAAGCATACTCTTTAATACTGAAATTTTATCTTTTTTTCTTACTTTACTTCTTCACTTTTCTAAATACTTATTACTTCTCGAAGCATACTCCTTAAAACTGAAATTCTATCTTTTTTTCTTACTTTACTTCTTCACTTTTCTAAATACTTATTACTTCTCAAAGAATACTCCTTAAAACTGAAATTCTATCTTCTTTTCATACTTTACTTCTTCACTTTTCTAAATACTTATTACTTCTCAAAGCATACTCCTTAAAACTGAAATTCTATCTTCTTTTCTTACTTTACTTCTTCACTTTAAAAATACTTATTACTTCTCAAAACATACTCTTTAAAACTGAAATTCTATCTTCTTTTCTTACTTTACTTCTTCACTTTTCAAAATACTTATTACTTCTCAAAACATACTCCTTAAAACTGAAATTCTATCTTCTTTTCTTACTTTACTTCTTCACTTTTCAAAATACTTAATACTTCTCAAAACATACTCCTTAAAACTGAAATTCTATCTTTTTTTCTTACTTTACTTCTTCACTTTTCTAAATACTTATTACTTCTCGAAGCATACTCCTTAAAACTGAAATTCTATCTTTTTTTCTTACTTTACTTCTTCACTTTTCAAAATACTTATTACTTCTCGAAGGATACTCCTTAAAACTGAAATTCTATCTTTTTTTCTTACTTTACTTCTTCACTTTTCAAATACTTATTGCTTCTCAAAGAATACTCCTTAAAACTGAAATTCTATCTTCTTTTCTTACTTTACTTATTCACTTTTCTAAATACTTAGTACTTCTCAAAGCATACTCTTTAATACTGAAATTTTATCTTTTTTTCTTACTTTACTTCCTCACTTTTCAAAATACTTATTACTTCTCGAAGCATACTCCTTAAAACTGAAATTCTATCTTTTTTTCTTACTTTACTTCTTCACTTTTCTAAATACTTATTACTTCTCAAAGAATACTCCTTAAAACTGAAATTCTATCTTCTTTTCATACTTTACTTCTTCACTTTTCTAAATACTTATTACTTCTCAAAGCATACTCCTTAAAACTGAAATTCTATCTTCTTTTCTTACTTTACTTCTTCACTTTTCAAAATACTTATTACTTCTCGAAGGATACTCCTTAAAACTGAAATTCTATCTTTTTTTCTTACTTTACTTCCTCACTTTTCAAATACTTATTGCTTCTCAAATCATACTCCTTAAAACTGAAATTCTATCTTCTTTTCTTACTTTACTTCTTCACTTTTCAAAATACTTAATACTTCTCAAAACATACTCCTTAAAACTGAAATTCTATCTTTTTTTCTTACTTTACTTCTTCACTTTTCTAAATACTTATTACTTCTCAAAGAATACTCCTTAAAACTGAAATTCTATCTTCTTTTCATACTTTACTTCTTCACTTTTCTAAATACTTATTACTTCTCAAAGCATACTCCTTAAAACTGAAATTCTATCTTCTTTTCTTACTTTACTTATTCACTTTTCTAAATACTTATTACTTCTCGAAGCATACTCCTTAAAACTGAAATTCTATCTTTTTTTCATACTTTACTTCTTCACTTTTCTAAATACTTATTACTTCTCAAAGCATACTCCTTAAAACTGAAATTCTATCTTCTTTTCTTACTTTACTTCTTCACTTTTCTAAATACTTATTACTTCTCAAAGCATACTCCTTAAAACTGAAATTCTATCTTCTTTTCTTACTTTACTTCTTCACTTTTCAAATACTTATTGCTTCTCAAAGAATACTCCTTAAAACTGAAATTCTATCTTCTTTTCTTACTTTACTTATTCACTTTTCTAAATACTTAGTACTTCTCAAAGCATACTCTTTAATACTGAAATTTTATCTTTTTTTCTTACTTTACTTCCTCACTTTTCAAAATACTTATTACTTCTCGAAGCATACTCCTTAAAACTGAAATTCTATCTTCTTTTCTTACTTTACTTATTCACTTTTCAAAATACTTATTACTTCTCAAAACATACTCTTTAAAACTGAAATTCTATCTTCTTTTCTTACTTTACTTCTTCACTTTTCTAAATACTTATTACTTCTCAAAGCATACTCCTTAAAACTGAAATTCTATCTTCTTTTCTTACTTTACTTCTTCACTTTTCAAAATACTTATTACTTCTCGAAGGATACTCCTTAAAACTGAAATTCTATCATTTTTTCTTACTTTACTTCTTCACTTTTCAAATACTTATTGCTTCTCAAAGAATACTCCTTAAAACTGAAATTCTATCTTTTTTTCTTACTTTACTTATTCACTTTTCTAAATACTTAGTACTTCTCAAAGCATACTCTTTAATACTGAAATTTTATCTTTTTTTCTTACTTTACTTCCTCACTTTTCAAAATACTTATTACTTCTCGAAGCATACTCCTTAAAACTGAAATTCTATCTTTTTTTCTTACTTTACTTATTCACTTTTCAAAATACTTATTACTTCTCGAAGCATACTCCTTAAAACTGAAATTCTATCTTTTTTTCTTACTTTACTTATTCACTTTTCAAAATACTTATTACTTCTCGAAGCATACTCCTTAAAACTGAAATTCTATCTTCTTTTCTTACTTTACTTCTTCACTTTTCTAAATACTTATTACTTCTCAAAGCATACTCTTTAAAACTGAAATTCTATCTTCTTTTCTTACTTTACTTCCTCACTTTTCAAATACTTATTGCTTCTCAAATCATACTCCTTAAAACTGAAATTCTATCTTCTTTTCTTACTTTACTTCCTCACTTTTCTAAATACTTATTACTTCTCAAAACATACTCCTTAAAACTGAAATTCTATCTTTTTTTCTTACTTTACTTCTTCACTTTTCAAATACTTATTACTTCTCGAAGGATACTCCTTAAAACTGAAATTCTATCTTTTTTTCTTACTTTACTTCTTCACTTTTCAAATACTTATTGCTTCTCAAAGAATACTCCTTAAAACTGAAATTCTATCTTTTTTTCTTACTTTACTTCATCACTTTTCTAAATACTTAGTACTTCTCAAAGCATACTTTTTAAAACTGAAATTCTATCTTCTTTTCTTACTTTACTTATTCACTTTTCTAAATACTTAGTACTTCTCAAAGCATACTCTTTAATACTGAAATTTTATCTTTTTTACTTACTTTACTTCCTCACTTTTCAAAATACTTATTACTTCTCGAAGCATACTCCTTAAAACTGAAATTCTATCTTTTTTTCTTACTTTACTTATTCACTTTTCAAAATACTTATTACTTCTCGAAGCATACTCCTTAAAACTGAAATTCTATCTTTTTTTCTTACTTTACTTATTCACTTTTCAAAATACTTATTACTTCTCGAAGCATACTCCTTAAAACTGAAATTCTATCTTTTTTTCTTACTTTACTTATTCACTTTTCAAAATACTTATTACTTCTCAAAACATACTCTTTAAAACTGAAATTCTATCTTCTTTTCTTACTTTACTTCTTCACTTTTCAAAATACTTATTACTTCTCGAAGGATACTCCTTAAAACTGAAATTCTATCTTTTTTTCTTACTTTACTTCTTCACTTTTCAAATACTTATTGCTTCTCAAAGAATACTCCTTAAAACTGAAATTCTATCTTCTTTTCTTACTTTACTTCTTCACTTTTCAAAATACTTATTACTTCTCAAAACATACTCTTTAAAACTGAAATTCTATCTTCTTTTCTTACTTTACTTCTTCACTTTTCAAAATACTTATTACTTCTCGAAGGATACTCCTTAAAACTGAAATTCTATCTTTTTTTCTTACTTTACTTCTTCACTTTTCAAATACTTATTGCTTCTCAAAGAATACTCCTTAAAACTGAAATTCTATCTTCTTTTCTTACTTTACTTCTTCACTTTTCAAAATACTTATTACTTCTCAAAACATACTCTTTAAAACTGAAATTCTATCTTCTTTTCTTACTTTACTTCTTCACTTTTCAAAATACTTATTACTTCTCGAAGGATACTCCTTAAAACTGAAATTCTATCTTTTTTTCTTACTTTACTTCTTCACTTTTCAAATACTTATTGCTTCTCAAAGAATACTCCTTAAAACTGAAATTCTATCTTCTTTTCTTACTTTACTTATTCACTTTTCTAAATACTTAGTACTTCTCAAAGCATACTCTTTAATACTGAAATTTTATCTTTTTTTCTTACTTTACTTCCTCACTTTTCTAAATACTTATTACTTCTCGAAGCATACTCCTTAAAACTGAAATTCTATCTTTTTTTCTTACTTTACTTATTCACTTTTCAAAATACTTATTACTTCTCGAAGCATACTCCTTAAAACTGAAATTCTATCTTCTTTTCTTACTTTACTTCCTCACTTTTCAAATACTTATTGCTTCTCAAAGAATACTCCTTAAAACTGAAATTCTATCTTCTTTTCTTACTTTACTTCTTCACTTTTCAAAATACTTATTACTTCTCAAAACATACTCTTTAAAACTGAAATTCTATCTTCTTTTCTTACTTTACTTCTTCACTTTTCAAAATACTTATTACTTCTCGAAGGATACTCCTTAAAACTGAAATTCTATCTTTTTTTCTTACTTTACTTCTTCACTTTTCAAATACTTATTGCTTCTCAAAGAATACTCCTTAAAACTGAAATTCTATCTTCTTTTCTTACTTTACTTATTCACTTTTCTAAATACTTAGTACTTCTTTTTATCTCTAAGTTTTAGTATTTCTAAAAGCTGTATTCCTTTCTTCTTTTCTTACTTTACTTCCTTACTTTTCTAAATACTTATAACTTCTTTTTATCTCTAAGTTTTAGTATTTCTAAAAGCTGAAATTCTTTCTTCTTTTCTTACTTTACTTCCTTACTTTTCTAAATACTTATAACTTCTTTTTATCTCTAAGTTTTAGTATTTCTAAAAGCTGTATTCCTTTCTTCTTTTCTTACTTTACTTCCTTACTTTTCTAAATACTTATAACTTCTTTTTATCTCTAAGTTTTAGTATTTCTAAAAGCTGTATTCCTTTCTTCTTTTCTTACTTTACTTCCTCACTTTTCTAAATACTTATAACTTCTTTTTATCTCTAAGTTTTAGTATTTCTAAAAGCTGAATCTCTTTCTTCTTTTCTTACTTTACTTCCTTACTTTTCTAAATACTTATAACTTCTTTTTATCTCTAAGTTTTAGTATTTCTAAAAGCGTTAATTCTTTCTTCTTTTCTTACTTTACTTCCTTACTTTTCTAAATACTTATAACTTCTTTTTATCTCTAAGTTTTAGTATTTCTAAAAGCTGTAATTCTTTCTTCTTTTCTTACTTTACTTCCTTACTTTTCTAAATACTTATAACTTCTTTTTATCTCTAAGTTTTAGTATTTCTAAAAGCTGTAATTCCTTTCTTCTTTTCTTACTTTACTTCCTTACTTTTCTAAATACTTATAACTTCTTTTTATCTCTAAGTTTTAGTATTTCTAAAAGCTGAAATTCTTTCTTCTTTTCTTACTTTACTTCCTTACTTTTCTAAATACTTATAACTTCTTTTTATCTCTAAGTTTTAGTATTTCTAAAAGCTGAAATTCTTTCTTCTTTTCTTACTTTACTTCCTTACTTTTCTAAATACTTATAACTTCTTTTTATCTCTAAGTTTTAGTATTTCTAAAAGCTGTAATTCTTTCTTCTTTTCTTACTTTACTTCCTCACTTTTCTAAATACTTATAACTTCTTTTTATCTCTAAGTTTTAGTATTTCTAAAAGCTGTAATTCTTTCTTCTTTTCTTACTTTACTTCCTTACTTTTCTAAATACTTATAACTTCTTTTTATCTCTAAGTTTTATTAACTCTAAAAGCTGTAATTCTTTCTTCTTTTCTTACTTTACTTCCTTACTTTTCTAAATACTTATAACTTCTTTTTATCTCTAAGTTTTAGTATTTCTAAAAGCTGAAATTCTTTCTTCTTTTCTTACTTTACTTCCTTACTTTTCTAAATACTTATAACTTCTTTTTATCTCTAAGTTTTAGTATTTCTAAAAGCTGAAATTCTTTCTTCTTTTCTTACTTTACTTCCTTACTTTTCTAAATACTTATAACTTCTTTTTATCTCTAAGTTTTAGTATTTCTAAAAGCTGTATTCCTTTCTTCTTTTCTTACTTTACTTCCTTACTTTTCTAAATACTTATAACTTCTTTTTATCTCTAAGTTTTAGTATTTCCAAAAGCTGTATTCCTTTCTTCTTTTCTTACTTTACTTCCTCACTTTTCTATATACTTATAACTTCTTTTTATCTCTAAGTTTTAGTATTTCTAAAAGCTGTAATTCTTTCTTCTTTTCTTACTTTACTTCCTCACTTTTCTAAATACTTATAACTTCTTTTTATCTCTAAGTTTTAGTATTTCTAAAAGCTGAAATTCTTTCTTCTTTTCTTACTTTACTTCCTTACTTTTCTAAATACTTATAACTTCTTTTTATCTCTAAGTTTTAGTATTTCTAAAAGCTGTATTCCTTTCTTCTTTTCTTACTTTACTTCCTTACTTTTCTAAATACTTATAACTTCTTTTTATCTCTAAGTTTTAGTATTTCTAAAAGCTGTAATTCTTTCTTCTTTTCTTACTTTACTTCCTTACTTTTCTAAATACTTATAACTTCTTTTTATCTCTAAGTTTTATTAACTCTAAAAGCTGTAATTCTTTCTTCTTTTCTTACTTTACTTCCTCACTTTTCTAAATACTTATAACTTCTTTTTATCTCTAAGTTTTAGTATTTCTAAAAGCTGTAATTCTTTCTTCTTTTCTTACTTTACTTCCTCACTTTTCTAAATACTTATAACTTCTTTTTATCTCTAAGTTTTAGTATTTCTAAAAGCTGAATCTCTTTCTTCTTTTCTTACTTTACTTCCTTACTTTTCTAAATACTTATAACTTCTTTTTATCTCTAAGTTTTAGTATTTCTAAAAGCTGTATTCCTTTCTTCTTTTCTTACTTTACTTCCTTACTTTTCTAAATACTTATAACTTCTTTTTATCTCTAAGTTTTAGTATTTCTAAAAGCTGAAATTCTTTCTTCTTTTCTTACTTTACTTCCTCACTTTTCTAAATACTTATAACTTCTTTTTATCTCTAAGTTTTATTAACTCTAAAAGCTGTAATTCTTTCTTCTTTTCTTACTTTACTTCCTCACTTTTCTAAATACTTATAACTTCTTTTTATCTCTAAGTTTTATTAACTCTAAAAGCTGAATCTCTTTCTTCTTTTCTTACTTTACTTCCTTACTTTTCTAAATACTTATAACTTCTTTTTATCTCTAAGTTTTAGTATTTCTAAAAGCTGTAATTCTTTCTTCTTTTCTTACTTTACTTCCTTACTTTTCTAAATACTTATAACTTCTTTTTATCTCTAAGTTTTAGTATTTCTAAAAGCTGAAATTCTTTCTTCTTTTCTTACTTTACTTCCTTACTTTTCTAAATACTTATAACTTCTTTTTATCTCTAAGTTTTAGTATTTCTAAAAGCTGTATTCCTTTCTTCTTTTCTTACTTTACTTCCTTACTTTTCTAAATACTTATAACTTCTTTTTATCTCTAAGTTTTAGTATTTCTAAAAGCTGTAATTCTTTCTTCTTTTCTTACTTTACTTCCTTACTTTTCTAAATACTTATAACTTCTTTTTATCTCTAAGTTTTATTAACTCTAAAAGCTGTAATTCTTTCTTCTTTTCTTACTTTACTTCCTCACTTTTCTAAATACTTATAACTTCTTTTTATCTCTAAGTTTTAGTATTTCTAAAAGCTGTAATTCTTTCTTCTTTTCTTACTTTACTTCCTCACTTTTCTAAATACTTATAACTTCTTTTTATCTCTAAGTTTTAGTATTTCTAAAAGCTGAATCTCTTTCTTCTTTTCTTACTTTACTTCCTTACTTTTCTAAATACTTATAACTTCTTTTTATCTCTAAGTTTTAGTATTTCTAAAAGCTGTAATTCTTTCTTCTTTTCTTACTTTACTTCCTTACTTTTCTAAATACTTATAACTTCTTTTTATCTCTAAGTTTTAGTATTTCTAAAAGCTGAAATTCTTTCTTCTTTTCTTACTTTACTTCCTCACTTTTCTAAATACTTATAACTTCTTTTTATCTCTAAGTTTTAGTATTTCTAAAAGCTGAAATTCTTTCTTCTTTTCTTACTTTACTTCCTTACTTTTCTAAATACTTATAACTTCTTTTTATCTCTAAGTTTTAGTATTTCTAAAAGCTGTAATTCTTTCTTCTTTTCTTACTTTACTTCCTTACTTTTCTAAATACTTATAACTTCTTTTTATCTCTAAGTTTTAGTATTTCTAAAAGCTGTATTCCTTTCTTCTTTTCTTACTTTACTTCCTCACTTTTCTAAATACTTATAACTTCTTTTTATCTCTAAGTTTTAGTATTTCTAAAAGCTGAAATTCTTTCTTCTTTTCTTACTTTACTTCCTCACTTTTCTAAATACTTATAACTTCTTTTTATCTCTAAGTTTTATTAACTCTAAAAGCTGAATCTCTTTCTTCTTTTCTTACTTTACTTCCTTACTTTTCTAAATACTTATAACTTCTTTTTATCTCTAAGTTTTAGTATTTCTAAAAGCTGTATTCCTTTCTTCTTTTCTTACTTTACTTCCTTACTTTTCTAAATACTTATAACTTCTTTTTATCTCTAAGTTTTAGTATTTCTAAAAGCTGAAATTCTTTCTTCTTTTCTTACTTTACTTCCTTACTTTTCTAAATACTTATAACTTCTTTTTATCTCTAAGTTTTAGTATTTCTAAAAGCTGAAATTCTTTCTTCTTTTCTTACTTTACTTCCTTACTTTTCTAAATACTTATAACTTCTTTTTATCTCTAAGTTTTAGTATTTCTAAAAGCTGAAATTCTTTCTTCTTTTCTTACTTTACTTCCTTACTTTTCTAAATACTTATAACTTCTTTTTATCTCTAAGTTTTAGTATTTCTAAAAGCTGTATTCCTTTCTTCTTTTCTTACTTTACTTCCTTACTTTTCTAAATACTTATAACTTCTTTTTATCTCTAAGTTTTAGTATTTCCAAAAGCTGTATTCCTTTCTTCTTTTCTTACTTTACTTCCTCACTTTTCTATATACTTATAACTTCTTTTTATCTCTAAGTTTTAGTATTTCTAAAAGCTGTAATTCTTTCTTCTTTTCTTACTTTACTTCCTCACTTTTCTATATACTTATAACTTCTTTTTATCTCTAAGTTTTAGTATTTCTAAAAGCTGAAATTCTTTCTTCTTTTCTTACTTTACTTCCTTACTTTTCTAAATACTTATAACTTCTTTTTATCTCTAAGTTTTAGTATTTCTAAAAGCTGTATTCCTTTCTTCTTTTCTTACTTTACTTCCTTACTTTTCTAAATACTTATAACTTCTTTTTATCTCTAAGTTTTAGTATTTCTAAAAGCTGTAATTCTTTCTTCTTTTCTTACTTTACTTCCTTACTTTTCTAAATACTTATAACTTCTTTTTATCTCTAAGTTTTAGTATTTCTAAAAGCTGTAATTCTTTCTTCTTTTCTTACTTTACTTCCTTACTTTTCTAAATACTTATAACTTCTTTTTATCTCTAAGTTTTAGTATTTCTAAAAGCTGAAATTATTTCTTCTTTTCTTACTTTACTTCCTTACTTTTCTAAATACTTATAACTTCTTTTTATCTCTAAGTTTTAGTATTTCTAAAAGCTGTATTCCTTTCTTCTTTTCTTACTTTACTTCCTTACTTTTCTAAATACTTATAACTTCTTTTTATCTCTAAGTTTTAGTATTTCTAAAAGCTGTATTCCTTTCTTCTTTTCTTACTTTACTTCCTTACTTTTCTAAATACTTATAACTTCTTTTTATCTCTAAGTTTTAGTATTTCTAAAAGCTGTAATTCTTTCTTCTTTTCTTACTTTACTTCCTTACTTTTCTAAATACTTATAACTTCTTTTTATCTCTAAGTTTTAGTATTTCTAAAAGCTGTATTCCTTTCTTCTTTTCTTACTTTACTTCCTTACTTTTCTAAATACTTATAACTTCTTTTTATCTCTAAGTTTTAGTATTTCTAAAAGCTGTAATTCTTTCTTCTTTTCTTACTTTACTTCCTTACTTTTCTAAATACTTATAACTTCTTTTTATCTCTAAGTTTTAGTAACTCTAAAAGCTGAAATTCTTTCTTCTTTTCTTACTTTACTTCCTTACTTTTCTAAATACTTATAACTTCTTTTTATCTCTAAGTTTTATTAACTCTAAAAGCTGAAAATATTTCTTCTTTTCTTACTTTACTTCCTTACTTTTCTAAATACTTATAACTTCTTTTTATCTCTAAGTTTTAGTATTTCTAAAAGCTGTATTCCTTTCTTCTTTTCTTACTTTACTTCCTTACTTTTCTAAATACTTATAACTTCTTTTTATCTCTAAGTTTTAGTATTTCTAAAAGCTGTATTCCTTTCTTCTTTTCTTACTTTACTTCCTTACTTTTCTAAATACTTATAACTTCTTTTTATCTCTAAGTTTTAGTATTTCTAAAAGCTGTAATTCTTTCTTCTTTTCTTACTTTACTTCCTTACTTTTCTAAATACTTATAACTTCTTTTTATCTCTAAGTTTTAGTATTTCTAAAAGCTGTATTCCTTTCTTCTTTTCTTACTTTACTTCCTTACTTTTCTAAATACTTATAACTTCTTTTTATCTCTAAGTTTTATTAACTCTAAAAGCTGTAATTCTTTCTTCTTTTCTTACTTTACTTCCTCACTTTTCTAAATACTTATAACTTCTTTTTATCTCTAAGTTTTAGTATTTCTAAAAGCTGAAATTCTTTCTTCTTTTCTTACTTTACTTCCTTACTTTTCTAAATACTTATAACTTCTTTTTATCTCTAAGTTTTAGTATTTCTAAAAGCTGAAATTCTTTCTTCTTTTCTTACTTTACTTCCTTACTTTTCTAAATACTTATAACTTCTTTTTATCTCTAAGTTTTAGTATTTCTAAAAGCTGAAATTCTTTCTTCTTTTCTTACTTTACTTCCTTACTTTTCTAAATACTTATAACTTCTTTTTATCTCTAAGTTTTAGTATTTCTAAAAGCTGTATTCCTTTCTTCTTTTCTTACTTTACTTCCTTACTTTTCTAAATACTTATAACTTCTTTTTATCTCTAAGTTTTAGTATTTCTAAAAGCTGTAATTCTTTCTTCTTTTCTTACTTTACTTCCTTACTTTTCTAAATACTTATAACTTCTTTTTATCTCTAAGTTTTATTAACTCTAAAAGCTGTAATTCTTTCTTCTTTTCTTACTTTACTTCCTTACTTTTCTAAATACTTATAACTTCTTTTTATCTCTAAGTTTTAGTATTTCTAAAAGCTGAAATTCTTTCTTCTTTTCTTACTTTACTTCCTCACTTTTCTAAATACTTATAACTTCTTTTTATCTCTAAGTTTTAGTATTTCTAAAAGCTGAAATTCTTTCTTCTTTTCTTACTTTACTTCCTCACTTTTCTAAATACTTATAACTTCTTTTTATCTCTAAGTTTTAGTATTTCTAAAAGCTGAAATTCTTTCTTCTTTTCTTACTTTACTTCCTTACTTTTCTAAATACTTATAACTTCTTTTTATCTCTAAGTTTTAGTATTTCTAAAAGCTGAAATTCTTTCTTCTTTTCTTACTTTACTTCCTTACTTTTCTAAATACTTATAACTTCTTTTTATCTCTAAGTTTTAGTATTTCTAAAAGCTGTATTCCTTTCTTCTTTTCTTACTTTACTTCCTTACTTTTCTAAATACTTATAACTTCTTTTTATCTCTAAGTTTTAGTATTTCTAAAAGCTGTAATTCTTTCTTCTTTTCTTACTTTACTTCCTTACTTTTCTAAATACTTATAACTTCTTTTTATCTCTAAGTTTT
>CAMPDV010003630.1:0-32255 GCA_946699065.1 Loxodes magnus
TCATCTACAAACATATCTTGACGAACCGAATACAGATTCGTAATTATTATATTATTACTAACATTTTGGATATTCTAACTCATATTTTAGTGCTTGCTACGAAAACTTATCATTAGATATTCTTTTCTTACTTTACTTCTTCACTTTTCAAAATACTTATTACTTCTCAAAGCATACTCCTTAAAACTCAAATTCTATCTTCTTTTCTTACTTTACTTTTTTATTTTTCAAAATAACAACTTTCATTTTAAAGCATACTCCTTAAAACTCAATTTCTATCTTCTTTTCTTACTTTACTTCTTCACTTTTCTATAGGCTAACTTTCATCTACAAACATATCTTGACGAACCGAATACAGATTCGTAATTATTATATTATTACTAACATTTTGGATATTCTAACTCATATTTTAGTGCTTGCTACGAAAACTTATCATTAGATATTCTTTTCTTACTTTACTTCTTCACTTTTCAAAATACTTATTACTTCTCAAAGCATACTCCTTAAAACTCAAATTCTATCTTCTTTTCTTACTTTACTTTTTTATTTTTCAAAATAACAACTTTCATTTTAAAGCATACTCCTTAAAACTCAATTTCTATCTTCTTTTCTTACTTTACTTCTTCACTTTTCTATAGGCTAACTTTCATCTACAAACATATCTTGACGAACCGAATACAGATTCGTAATTATTATATTATTACTAACATTTTGGATATTCTAACTCATATTTTAGTGCTTGCTACGAAAACTTATCATTAGATATTCTTTTCTTACTTTACTTCTTCACTTTTCAAAATACTTATTACTTCTCAAAGCATACTCCTTAAAACTCAAATTCTATCTTCTTTTCTTACTTTACTTTTTTATTTTTCAAAATAACAACTTTCATTTTAAAGCATACTCCTTAAAACTCAATTTCTATCTTCTTTTCTTACTTTACTTCTTCACTTTTCTATAGGCTAACTTTCATCTACAAACATATCTTGACGAACCGAATACAGATTCGTAATTATTATATTATTACTAACATTTTGGATATTCTAACTCATATTTTAGTGCTTGCTACGAAAACTTATCATTAGATATTCTTTTCTTACTTTACTTCTTCACTTTTCAAAATACTTATTACTTCTCAAAGCATACTCCTTAAAACTCAAATTCTATCTTCTTTTCTTACTTTACTTTTTTATTTTTCAAAATAACAACTTTCATTTTAAAGCATACTCCTTAAAACTCAATTTCTATCTTCTTTTCTTACTTTACTTCTTCACTTTTCTATAGGCTAACTTTCATCTACAAACATATCTTGACGAACCGAATACAGATTCGTAATTATTATATTATTACTAACATTTTGGATATTCTAACTCATATTTTAGTGCTTGCTACGAAAACTTATCATTAGATATTCTTTTCTTACTTTACTTCTTCACTTTTCAAAATACTTATTACTTCTCAAAGCATACTCCTTAAAACTCAAATTCTATCTTCTTTTCTTACTTTACTTTTTTATTTTTCAAAATAACAACTTTCATTTTAAAGCATACTCCTTAAAACTCAATTTCTATCTTCTTTTCTTACTTTACTTCTTCACTTTTCTATAGGCTAACTTTCATCTACAAACATATCTTGACGAACCGAATACAGATTCGTAATTATTATATTATTACTAACATTTTGGATATTCTAACTCATATTTTAGTGCTTGCTACGAAAACTTATCATTAGATATTCTTTTCTTACTTTACTTCTTCACTTTTCAAAATACTTATTACTTCTCAAAGCATACTCCTTAAAACTCAAATTCTATCTTCTTTTCTTACTTTACTTTTTTATTTTTCAAAATAACAACTTTCATTTTAAAGCATACTCCTTAAAACTCAATTTCTATCTTCTTTTCTTACTTTACTTCTTCACTTTTCTATAGGCTAACTTTCATCTACAAACATATCTTGACGAACCGAATACAGATTCGTAATTATTATATTATTACTAACATTTTGGATATTCTAACTCATATTTTAGTGCTTGCTACGAAAACTTATCATTAGATATTCTTTTCTTACTTTACTTCTTCACTTTTCAAAATACTTATTACTTCTCAAAGCATACTCCTTAAAACTCAAATTCTATCTTCTTTTCTTACTTTACTTTTTTATTTTTCAAAATAACAACTTTCATTTTAAAGCATACTCCTTAAAACTCAATTTCTATCTTCTTTTCTTACTTTACTTCTTCACTTTTCTATAGGCTAACTTTCATCTACAAACATATCTTGACGAACCGAATACAGATTCGTAATTATTATATTATTACTAACATTTTGGATATTCTAACTCATATTTTAGTGCTTGCTACGAAAACTTATCATTAGATATTCTTTTCTTACTTTACTTCTTCACTTTTCAAAATACTTATTACTTCTCAAAGCATACTCCTTAAAACTCAAATTCTATCTTCTTTTCTTACTTTACTTTTTTATTTTTCAAAATAACAACTTTCATTTTAAAGCATACTCCTTAAAACTCAATTTCTATCTTCTTTTCTTACTTTACTTCTTCACTTTTCTATAGGCTAACTTTCATCTACAAACATATCTTGACGAACCGAATACAGATTCGTAATTATTATATTATTACTAACATTTTGGATATTCTAACTCATATTTTAGTGCTTGCTACGAAAACTTATCATTAGATATTCTTTTCTTACTTTACTTCTTCACTTTTCAAAATACTTATTACTTCTCAAAGCATACTCCTTAAAACTCAAATTCTATCTTCTTTTCTTACTTTACTTTTTTATTTTTCAAAATAACAACTTTCATTTTAAAGCATACTCCTTAAAACTCAATTTCTATCTTCTTTTCTTACTTTACTTCTTCACTTTTCTATAGGCTAACTTTCATCTACAAACATATCTTGACGAACCGAATACAGATTCGTAATTATTATATTATTACTAACATTTTGGATATTCTAACTCATATTTTAGTGCTTGCTACGAAAACTTATCATTAGATATTCTTTTCTTACTTTACTTCTTCACTTTTCAAAATACTTATTACTTCTCAAAGCATACTCCTTAAAACTCAAATTCTATCTTCTTTTCTTACTTTACTTTTTTATTTTTCAAAATAACAACTTTCATTTTAAAGCATACTCCTTAAAACTCAATTTCTATCTTCTTTTCTTACTTTACTTCTTCACTTTTCTATAGGCTAACTTTCACTTCAAGATATGTTTGTAGATGAAAGTTAGCCTATAGAAAAGTGAAGAAGTAAAGTAAGAAAAGAAGATAGAAATTGAGTTTTAAGGAGTATGCTTTAAAATGAAAGTTGTTATTTTGAAAAATAAAAAAGTAAAGTAAGAAAAGAAGATAGAATTTGAGTTTTAAGGAGTATGCTTTGAGAAGTAATAAGTATTTTGAAAAGTGAAGAAGTAAAGTAAGAAAAGAATATCTAATGATAAGTTTTCGTAGCAAGCACTAAAATATGAGTTAGAATATCCAAAATGTTAGTAATAATATAATAATTACGAATCTGTATTCGGTTCGTCAAGATATGTTTGTAGATGAAAGTTAGCCTATAGAAAAGTGAAGAAGTAAAGTAAGAAAAGAAGATAGAAATTGAGTTTTAAGGAGTATGCTTTAAAATGAAAGTTGTTATTTTGAAAAATAAAAAAGTAAAGTAAGAAAAGAAGATAGAATTTGAGTTTTAAGGAGTATGCTTTGAGAAGTAATAAGTATTTTGAAAAGTGAAGAAGTAAAGTAAGAAAAGAATATCTAATGATAAGTTTTCGTAGCAAGCACTAAAATATGAGTTAGAATATCCAAAATGTTAGTAATAATATAATAATTACGAATCTGTATTCGGTTCGTCAAGATATGTTTGTAGATGAAAGTTAGCCTATAGAAAAGTGAAGAAGTAAAGTAAGAAAAGAAGATAGAAATTGAGTTTTAAGGAGTATGCTTTAAAATGAAAGTTGTTATTTTGAAAAATAAAAAAGTAAAGTAAGAAAAGAAGATAGAATTTGAGTTTTAAGGAGTATGCTTTGAGAAGTAATAAGTATTTTGAAAAGTGAAGAAGTAAAGTAAGAAAAGAATATCTAATGATAAGTTTTCGTAGCAAGCACTAAAATATGAGTTAGAATATCCAAAATGTTAGTAATAATATAATAATTACGAATCTGTATTCGGTTCGTCAAGATATGCCTATAGAAAAGTGAAGAAGTAAAGTAAGAAAAGAAGATAGAAAAGTTCTTTGAGAAGTAATAAGTATTTTGAAAAGTGAAGAAGTAAAGTAAGAAAAGAATATAGAAAAGTGAAGAAGTAATAATATAATAATTACGAATCTGTAGTAAGAAAATGAAGATAGAAATTGAGTTTTAAGGAGTATGCTTTAAAATGAAAGTTGTTATTTTGAAAAAGTAAAAAAGTAAAGTAAGAAAAGAAGATAGAATTTGAGTTTTAAGGAGTATGCTTTGAGAAGTAATAAGTATTTTGAAAAGTGAAGAAGTAAAGTAAGAAAAGAATATCTAATGATAAGTTTTCGTAGCAAGCACTAAAATATGAGTTAGAATATCCAAAATGTTAGTAATAATATAATAATTACGAATCTGTATTCGGTTCGTCAAGATATGTTTGTAGATGAAAGTTAGCCTATAGAAAAGTGAAGAAGTAAAGTAAGAAAAGAAGATAGAAATTGAGTTTTAAGGAGTATGCTTTAAAATGAAAGTTGTTATTTTGAAAAATAAAAAAGTAAAGTAAGAAAAGAAGATAGAATTTGAGTTTTAAGGAGTATGCTTTGAGAAGTAATAAGTATTTTGAAAAGTGAAGAAGTAAAGTAAGAAAAGAATATCTAATGATAAGTTTTTCGTAGCAAGCACTAAAATATGAGTTAGAATATCCAAAATGTTAGTAATAATATAATAATTACGAATCTGTATTCGGTTCGTCAAGATATGTTTGTAGATGAAAGTTAGCCTATAGAAAAGTGAAGAAGTAAAGTAAGAAAAGAAGATAGAAATTGAGTTTTAAGGAGTATGCTTTAAAATGAAAGTTGTTATTTTGAAAAATAAAAAAGTAAAGTAAGAAAAGAAGATAGAATTTGAGTTTTAAGGAGTATGCTTTGAGAAGTAATAAGTATTTTGAAAAGTGAAGAAGTAAAGTAAGAAAAGAATATCTAATGATAAGTTTTCGTAGCAAGCACTAAAATATGAGTTAGAATATCCAAAATGTTAGTAATAATATAATAATTACGAATCTGTATTCGGTTCGTCAAGATATGTTTGTAGATGAAAGTTAGCCTATAGAAAAGTGAAGAAGTAAAGTAAGAAAAGAAGATAGAAATTGAGTTTTAAGGAGTATGCTTTAAAATGAAAGTTGTTATTTTGAAAAATAAAAAAGTAAAGTAAGAAAAGAAGATAGAATTTGAGTTTTAAGGAGTATGCTTTGAGAAGTAATAAGTATTTTGAAAAGTGAAGAAGTAAAGTAAGAAAAGAATATCTAATGATAAGTTTTCGTAGCAAGCACTAAAATATGAGTTAGAATATCCAAAATGTTAGTAATAATATAATAATTACGAATCTGTATTCGGTTCGTCAAGATATGTTTGTAGATGAAAGTTAGCCTATAGAAAAGTGAAGAAGTAAAGTAAGAAAAGAAGATAGAAATTGAGTTTTAAGGAGTATGCTTTAAAATGAAAGTTGTTATTTTGAAAAATAAAAAAGTAAAGTAAGAAAAGAAGATAGAATTTGAGTTTTAAGGAGTATGCTTTGAGAAGTAATAAGTATTTTGAAAAGTGAAGAAGTAAAGTAAGAAAAGAATATCTAATGATAAGTTTTCGTAGCAAGCACTAAAATATGAGTTAGAATATCCAAAATGTTAGTAATAATATAATAATTACGAATCTGTATTCGGTTCGTCAAGATATGTTTGTAGATGAAAGTTAGCCTATAGAAAAGTGAAGAAGTAAAGTAAGAAAAGAAGATAGAAATTGAGTTTTAAGGAGTATGCTTTAAAATGAAAGTTGTTATTTTGAAAAATAAAAAAGTAAAGTAAGAAAAGAAGATAGAATTTGAGTTTTAAGGAGTATGCTTTGAGAAGTAATAAGTATTTTGAAAAGTGAAGAAGTAAAGTAAGAAAAGAATATCTAATGATAAGTTTTCGTAGCAAGCACTAAAATATGAGTTAGAATATCCAAAATGTTAGTAATAATATAATAATTACGAATCTGTATTCGGTTCGTCAAGATATGTTTGTAGATGAAAGTTAGCCTATAGAAAAGTGAAGAAGTAAAGTAAGAAAAGAAGATAGAAATTGAGTTTTAAGGAGTATGCTTTAAAATGAAAGTTGTTATTTTGAAAAATAAAAAAGTAAAGTAAGAAAAGAAGATAGAATTTGAGTTTTAAGGAGTATGCTTTGAGAAGTAATAAGTATTTTGAAAAGTGAAGAAGTAAAGTAAGAAAAGAATATCTAATGATAAGTTTTCGTAGCAAGCACTAAAATATGAGTTAGAATATCCAAAATGTTAGTAATAATATAATAATTACGAATCTGTATTCGGTTCGTCAAGATATGTTTGTAGATGAAAGTTAGCCTATAGAAAAGTGAAGAAGTAAAGTAAGAAAAGAAGATAGAAATTGAGTTTTAAGGAGTATGCTTTAAAATGAAAGTTGTTATTTTGAAAAATAAAAAAGTAAAGTAAGAAAAGAAGATAGAATTTGAGTTTTAAGGAGTATGCTTTGAGAAGTAATAAGTATTTTGAAAAGTGAAGAAGTAAAGTAAGAAAAGAATATCTAATGATAAGTTTTCGTAGCAAGCACTAAAATATGAGTTAGAATATCCAAAATGTTAGTAATAATATAATAATTACGAATCTGTATTCGGTTCGTCAAGATATGTTTGTAGATGAAAGTTAGCCTATAGAAAAGTGAAGAAGTAAAGTAAGAAAAGAAGATAGAAATTGAGTTTTAAGGAGTATGCTTTAAAATGAAAGTTGTTATTTTGAAAAATAAAAAAGTAAAGTAAGAAAAGAAGATAGAATTTGAGTTTTAAGGAGTATGCTTTGAGAAGTAATAAGTATTTTGAAAAGTGAAGAAGTAAAGTAAGAAAAGAATATCTAATGATAAGTTTTCGTAGCAAGCACTAAAATATGAGTTAGAATATCCAAAATGTTAGTAATAATATAATAATTACGAATCTGTATTCGGTTCGTCAAGATATGTTTGTAGATGAAAGTTAGCCTATAGAAAAGTGAAGAAGTAAAGTAAGAAAAGAAGATAGAAATTGAGTTTTAAGGAGTATGCTTTAAAATGAAAGTTGTTATTTTGAAAAATAAAAAAGTAAAGTAAGAAAAGAAGATAGAATTTGAGTTTTAAGGAGTATGCTTTGAGAAGTAATAAGTATTTTGAAAAGTGAAGAAGTAAAGTAAGAAAAGAATATCTAATGATAAGTTTTCGTAGCAAGCACTAAAATATGAGTTAGAATATCCAAAATGTTAGTAATAATATAATAATTACGAATCTGTATTCGGTTCGTCAAGATATGTTTGTAGATGAAAGTTAGCCTATAGAAAAGTGAAGAAGTAAAGTAAGAAAAGAAGATCTAATGATAAGTTTTCGTAGCAAGCACTAAAATATAAGTTAGAAATTGAGTTTTAAGGAGTATGCTTTAAAATGAAAGTTGTTATTTTGAAAAATAAAAAAGTAAAGTAAGAAAAGAAGATAGAATTTGAGAATTTTTTTAAGGAGTATGCTTTGAGAAGTAATAAGTATTTTGAAAAGTGAAGAAGTAAAGTAAGAAAAGAATATCTAATGATAAGTTTTCGTAGCAAGCACTAAAATATGAGTTAGAATATCCAAAATGTTAGTAATAATATAATAATTACGAATCTGTATTCGGTTCGTCAAGATATGTTTGTAGATGAAAGTTAGCCTATAGAAAAGTGAAGAAGTAAAGTAAGAAAAGAAGATAGAAATTGAGTTTTAAGGAGTATGCTTTAAAATGAAAGTTGTTATTTTGAAAAATAAAAAAGTAAAGTAAGAAAAGAAGATAGAATTTGAGTTTTAAGGAGTATGCTTTGAGAAGTAATAAGTATTTTGAAAAGTGAAGAAGTAAAGTAAGAAAAGAATATCTAATGATAAGTTTTCGTAGCAAGCACTAAAATATGAGTTAGAATATCCAAAATGTTAGTAATAATATAATAATTACGAATCTGTATTCGGTTCGTCAAGATATGTTTGTAGATGAAAGTTAGCCTATAGAAAAGTGAAGAAGTAAAGTAAGAAAAGAAGATAGAAATTGAGTTTTAAGGAGTATGCTTTAAAATGAAAGTTGTTATTTTGAAAAATAAAAAAGTAAAGTAAGAAAAGAAGATAGAATTTGAGTTTTAAGGAGTATGCTTTGAGAAGTAATAAGTATTTTGAAAAGTGAAGAAGTAAAGTAAGAAAAGAATATCTAATGATAAGTTTTCGTAGCAAGCACTAAAATATGAGTTAGAATATCCAAAATGTTAGTAATAATATAATAATTACGAATCTGTATTCGGTTCGTCAAGATATGTTTGTAGATGAAAGTTAGCCTATAGAAAAGTGAAGAAGTAAAGTAAGAAAAGAAGATAGAAATTGAGTTTTAAGGAGTATGCTTTAAAATGAAAGTTGTTATTTTGAAAAATAAAAAAGTAAAGTAAGAAAAGAAGATAGAATTTGAGTTTTAAGGAGTATGCTTTGAGAAGTAATAAGTATTTTGAAAAGTGAAGAAGTAAAGTAAGAAAAGAATATCTAATGATAAGTTTTCGTAGCAAGCACTAAAATATGAGTTAGAATATCCAAAATGTTAGTAATAATATAATAATTACGAATCTGTATTCGGTTCGTCAAGATATGTTTGTAGATGAAAGTTAGCCTATAGAAAAGTGAAGAAGTAAAGTAAGAAAAGAAGATAGAAATTGAGTTTTAAGGAGTATGCTTTAAAAGTTTTGAAAGTTGTTATTTTGAAAAATAAAAAAGTAAAGTAAGAAAAGAAGATAGAATTTGAGTTTTAAGGAGTATGCTTTGAGAAGTAATAAGTATTTTGAAAAGTGAAGAAGTAAAGTAAGAAAAGAATATCTAATGATAAGTTTTCGTAGCAAGCACTAAAATATGAGTTAGAATATCCAAAATGTTAGTAATAATATAATAATTACGAATCTGTATTCGGTTCGTCAAGATATGTTTGTAGATGAAAGTTAGCCTATAGAAAAGTGAAGAAGTAAAGTAAGAAAAGAAGATAGAAATTGAGTTTTAAGGAGTATGCTTTAAGAAAAGAAAAAATGAAAGTTGTTATTTTGAAAAATAAAAAAGTAAAGTAAGAAAAGAAGATAGAATTTGAGTTTTAAGGAGTATGCTTTGAGAAGTAATAAGTATTTTGAAAAGTGAAGAAGTAAAGTAAGAAAAGAATATCTAATGATAAGTTTTCGTAGCAAGCACTAAAATATGAGTTAGAATATCCAAAATGTTAGTAATAATATAATAATTACGAATCTGTATTCGGTTCGTCAAGATATGTTTGTAGATGAAAGTTAGCCTATAGAAAAGTGAAGAAGTAAAGTAAGAAAAGAAGATAGAAATTGAGTTTTAAGGAGTATGCTTTAAAATGAAAGTTGTTATTTTGAAAAATAAAAAAGTAAAGTAAGAAAAGAAGATAGAATTTGAGTTTTAAGGAGTATGCTTTGAGAAGTAATAAGTATTTTGAAAAGTGAAGAAGTAAAGTAAGAAAAGAATATCTAATGATAAGTTTTCGTAGCAAGCACTAAAATATGAGTTAGAATATCCAAAATGTTAGTAATAATATAATAATTACGAATCTGTATTCGGTTCGTCAAGATATGTTTGTAGATGAAAGTTAGCCTATAGAAAAGTGAAGAAGTAAAGTAAGAAAAGAATATCTAATGATAAGTTTTCGTAGCAAGCACTAAAATAAAGTTAGAATATTCAAAATGTTAGTAATAATAAATAATTACGAATCTGTATTCGGCTTTGAGAAGTCAAGATATTTTGTAGATGAAAGTTAGCCTAAGAAAAGTGAAGAAGTAAAGTAAGAAAAGAAGATAGAATTACGAATTCAGTTTTCAAGATATGGAGATGAAAGTTGCCTATTTTGAAAAGTGAAAAAGTAAAGTAAGAAAAGGAAGATAGAATTTCAGTTTTAAGGAGTATGCTTTGAGAAGTAATAAGTATTTAGAAAAGTGAAGAAGTAAAGTAAGAAAAGAATATCTAATGATAAGTTTTCGTAGCAAGCACTAAAATATGAGTTAGAATATCCAAAATGTTAGTAATAATATAATAATTACGAATCTGTATTCGGTTCGTCAAGATATGTTTGTAGATGAAAGTTAGCCTATAGAAAAGTGAAGAAGTAAAGTAAGAAAAGAAGATAGAAATTGAGTTTTAAGGAGTATGCTTTAAAATGAAAGTTGTTATTTTGAAAAATAAAAAAGTAAAGTAAGAAAAGAAGATAGAATTTGAGTTTTAAGGAGTATGCTTTGAGAAGTAATAAGTATTTTGAAAAGTGAAGAAGTAAAGTAAGAAAAGAATATCTAATGATAAGTTTTCGTAGCAAGCACTAAAATATGAGTTAAGAAAAGAATATCCAAAATGTTAGTAATAATATAATAATTACGAATCTGTATTCGGTTCGTCAAGATATGTTTGTAGATGAAAGTTAGCCTATAGAAAAGTGAAGAAGTAAAGTAAGAAAAGAAGATAGAAATTGAGTTTTAAGGAGTATGCTTTAAAATGAAAGTTGTTATTTTGAAAAATAAAAAAGTAAAGTAAGAAAAGAAGATAGAATTTGAGTTTTAAGGAGTATGCTTTGAGAAGTAATAAGTATTTTGAAAAGTGAAGAAGTAAAGTAAGAAAAGAATATCTAATGATAAGTTTTCGTAGCAAGCACTAAAATATGAGTTAGAATATCCAAAATGTTAGTAATAATATAATAATTACGAATCTGTATTCGGTTCGTCAAGATATGTTTGTAGATGAAAGTTAGCCTATAGAAAAGTGAAGAAGTAAAGTAAGAAAAGAATATCTAATGATAAGTTTTCGTAGCAAGCACTAAAATATGAGTTAGAATATTCAAAATGTTAGTAATAATATAATAATTACGAATCTGTATTCGGTTTGTCAAGATATGTTTGTAGATGAAAGTTAGCCTTTAGTAATAATTAAAAATGAAAGTTGTTATTTTGAAAAATTAAAAAAGTAAAGTAAGAAAAGAAGATAGAATTTGAGTTTTAAGGAGTATGCTTTGAGAAGTAATAAGTATTTTGAAAAGTGAAGAAGTAAAGTAAGAAAAGAATATCTAATGATAAGTTTTTCGTAGTTAGCAAGCACTAAAATATGAGTTAGAATATCCAAAATGTTAGTAATAATATAATAATTACGAATCTGTATTCGGTTCGTCAAGATATGTTTGTAGATGAAAGTTAGCCTATAGAAAAGTGAAGAAGTAAAGTAAGAAAAGAAGATAGAAATTGAGTTTTAAGGAGTATGCTTTAAAATGAAAGTTGTTATTTTGAAAAATAAAAAAGTAAAGTAAGAAAAGAAGATAGAATTTGAGTTTTAAGGAGTATGCTTTGAGAAGTAATAAGTATTTTGAAAAGTGAAGAAGTAAAGTAAGAAAAGAATATCTAATGATAAGTTTTCGTAGCAAGCACTAAAATATGAGTTAGAATATCCAAAATGTTAGTAATAATATAATAATTACGAATCTGTATTCGGTTCGTCAAGATATGTTTGTAGATGAAAGTTAGCCTATAGAAAAGTGAAGAAGTAAAGTAAGAAAAGAAGATAGAAATTGAGTTTTAAGGAGTATGCTTTAAAAGTTTTGAAAGTTGTTATTTTGAAAAATAAAAAAGTAAAGTAAGAAAAGAAGATAGAATTTGAGTTTTAAGGAGTATGCTTTGAGAAGTAATAAGTATTTTGAAAAGTGAAGAAGTAAAGTAAGAAAAGAATATCTAATGATAAGTTTTCGTAGCAAGCACTAAAATATGAGTTAGAATATCCAAAATGTTAGTAATAATATAATAATTACGAATCTGTATTCGGTTCGTCAAGATATGTTTGTAGATGAAAGTTAGCCTATAGAAAAGTGAAGAAGTAAAGTAAGAAAAGAAGATAGAAATTGAGTTTTAAGGAGTATGCTTTAAAATGAAAGTTGTTATTTGAAAAATAAAAAAGTAAAGTAAGAAAAGAAGATAGAATTTGAGTTTTAAGGAGTATGCTTTGAGAAGTAATAAGTATTTTGAAAAGTGAAGAAGTAAAGTAAGAAAAGAATATCTAATGATAAGTTTTCGTAGCAAGCACTAAAATATGAGTTAGAATATCCAAAATGTTAGTAATAATATAATAATTACGAATCTGTATTCGGTTCGTCAAGATATGTTTGTAGATGAAAGTTAGCCTATAGAAAAGTGAAGAAGTAAAGTAAGAAAAGAAGATAGAAATTGAGTTTTAAGGAGTATGCTTTAAAATGAAAGTTGTTATTTTGAAAAATAAAAAAGTAAAGTAAGAAAAGAAGATAGAATTTGAGTTTTAAGGAGTATGCTTTGAGAAGTAATAAGTATTTTGAAAAGTGAAGAAGTAAAGTAAGAAAAGAATATCTAATGATAAGTTTTCGTAGCAAGCACTAAAATATGAGTTAGAATATCCAAAATGTTAGTAATAATATAATAATTACGAATCTGTATTCGGTTCGTCAAGATATGATGAAAGTTAGCCTAGATGAAGAAGAAATAGAATTTCAGTTTTAAGGAGTATGCTTTGAGAAGTAATAAGTATTGAAAAGTGAAGAAGTAAAGTAAGAAAAGAATATCTAATGATAAGTTTTTAGCAAGCACTAAAATATGAGTTAGAATATCCAAAATGTTAGTAATAATATAATAATTACGAATCTGTATTCGGTTCGTCAAGATATGTTTGTAGATGAAAGTTAGCCTATAGAAAAGTGAAGAAGTAAAGTAAGAAAAGAAGATAGAAATTGAGTTTTAAGGAGTATGCTTTAAAATGAAAGTTGTTATTTTGAAAAATAAAAAAGTAAAGTAAGAAAAGAAGATAGAATTTGAGTTTTAAGGAGTATGCTTTGAGAAGTAATAAGTATTTTGAAAAGTGAAGAAGTAAAGTAAGAAAAGAATATCTAATGATAAGTTTTCGTAGCAAGCACTAAAATATGAGTTAGAATATCCAAAATGTTAGTAATAATATAATAATTACGAATCTGTATTCGGTTCGTCAAGATATGTTTGTAGATGAAAGTTAGCCGAATCTAAAGTAAGAAAAGAATATCGATAAGTTTTCGTAGCAAGCACTAAAATATGAGTTAGTCAAAATGTTAGTAATAATTATAATAATTACGAATCTGTATTTTGTCAAGATATGTTTGTAGATGAAAGTTAGCCTATAGAAAAGTGAAGAAGTAAAGTAAGAAAAGAAGTATAGAAATTGAGTTTTAAGTTTTCGTAGCAAGCACTAAAATATAGTTAGCAAAATGTTAGTAATTTAATAATACGAATCTGTATTCGGTTGTCAAGATATTTTGTAGATGAAAGTTAGCCTATTGAAAAGTGAAGAAGTAAAGTAAAAAGAAGATAGAATTTGAGTTTTAAGGAGTATGCTTTGAGAAGTAATAAGTATTTTGAAAAGTGAAGAAGTAAAGTAAGAAAAGAATATCTAATGATAAGTTTTCGTAGCAAGCACTAAAATATGAGTTAGAATATCCAAAATGTTAGTAATAATATAATAATTACGAATCTGTATTCGGTTCGTCAAGATATGTTTGTAGATGAAAGTTAGCCTATAGAAAAGTGAAGAAGTAAAGTAAGAAAAGAAGATAGAAATTGAGTTTTAAGGAGTATGCTTTAAAATGAAAGTTGTTATTTTGAAAAATAAAAAAGTAAAGTAAGAAAAGAAGATAGAATTTGAGTTTTAAGGAGTATGCTTTGAGAAGTAATAAGTATTTTGAAAAGTGAAGAAGTAAAGTAAGAAAAGAATATCTAATGATAAGTTTTCGTAGCAAGCACTAAAATATGAGTTAGAATATCCAAAATGTTAGTAATAATATAATAATTACGAATCTGTATTCGGTTCGTCAAGATATGTTTGTAGATGAAAGTTAGCCTATAGAAAAGTGAAGAAGTAAAGTAAGAAAAGAAGATAGAAATTGAGTTTTAAGGAGTATGCTTTAAAATGAAAGTTGTTATTTTGAAAAATAAAAAAGTAAAGTAAGAAAAGAAGATAGAATTTGAGTTTAAGGAGTATGCTTTGAGAAGTAATAAGTATTTTGAAAAGTGAAGAAGTAAAGTAAGAAAAGAATATCTAATGATAAGTTTTCGTAGCAAGCACTAAAATATGAGTTAGAATATCCAAAATGTTAGTAATAATAAATAATTACGAATCTGTATTCGGTTTGTCAAGATATGCTTGTAGATGAAAGTTAGCCTATTGAAAAGTGAAGAAGTAAAGTAAGAAAAGAAGATATTTCGAGTATCGAATATCTAATGATAAGTTTTCGTAGCAAGCACTAAAATATGAGTTAGAATATCCAAAATGTTAGTAATAATATAATAATTACGAATCTGTATTCGGTTCGTCAAGATATGTTTGTAGATGAAAGTTAGCCCTATAGAAAAGTGAAGAAGTAAAGTAAGAAAAGAATATCTAATGATAAGTTTTCGTAGCAAGCACTAAAATATAAGTTAGAATATTCAAAATGTTAGAATTCGGTTTGTCAAGATATGCTTGTAGATGAAAGTTAGCCTATTGAAAAGTGAAGAAGTAAAGTAAGAAAAGAAGATAGAAATTGAGTTTTAAGGAGTATGCTTTAAAATGAAAGTTGTTATTTTGAAAAATAAAAAAGTAAAGTAAGAAAAGAAGATAGAATTTGAGTTTTAAGGAGTATGCTTTGAGAAGTAATAAGTATTTTGAAAAGTGAAGAAGTAAAGTAAGAAAAGAATATCTAATGATAAGTTTTCGTAGCAAGCACTAAAATATGAGTTAGAATATCCAAAATGTTAGTAATAATTATAATAATTACGAATCTGTATTCGGTTCGTCAAGATATGTTTGTAGATGAAAGTTAGCCTATAGAAAAGTGAAGAAGTAAAGTAAGAAAAGAAGATAGAAATTGAGTTTTAAGGAGTATGCTTTAAAATGAAAGTTGTTATTTTGAAAAATAAAAAAGTAAAGTAAGAAAAGAAGATAGAATTTGAGTTTTAAGGAGTATGCTTTGAGAAGTAATAAGTATTTTGAAAAGTGAAGAAGTAAAGTAAGAAAAGAATATCTAATGATAAGTTTTCGTAGCAAGCACTAAAATATGAGTTAGAATATCCAAAATGTTAGTAATAATATAATAATTACGAATCTGTATTCGGTTCGTCAAGATATGTTTGTAGATGAAAGTTAGCCTATAGAAAAGTGAAGAAGTAAAGTAAGAAAAGAAGATAGAAATTGAGTTTTAAGGAGTATGCTTTAAAATGAAAGTTGTTATTTTGAAAAATAAAAAAGTAAAGTAAGAAAAGAAGATAGAATTTGAGTTTTAAGGAGTATGCTTTGAGAAGTAATAAGTATTTTGAAAAGTGAAGAAGTAAAGTAAGAAAAGAATATCTAATGATAAGTTTTCGTAGCAAGCACTAAAATATGAGTTAGAATATCCAAAATGTTAGTAATAATATAATAATTACGAATCTGTATTCGGTTCGTCAAGATATGTTTGTAGATGAAAGTTAGCCTATAGAAAAGTGAAGAAGTAAAGTAAGAAAAGAAGATAGAAATTGAGTTTTAAGGAGTATGCTTTAAAATGAAAGTTGTTATTTTGAAAAATAAAAAAGTAAAGTAAGAAAAGAAGATAGAATTTGAGTTTTAAGGAGTATGCTTTGAGAAGTAATAAGTATTTTGAAAAGTGAAGAAGTAAAGTAAGAAAAGAATATCTAATGATAAGTTTTCGTAGCAAGCACTAAAATATGAGTTAGAATATCCAAAATGTTAGTAATAATAAATAATTACGAATCTGTATTCGGTTCGTCAAGATATGTTTGTAGATGAAAGTTAGCCTATAGAAAAGTGAAGAAGTAAAGTAAGAAAAGAATATCTAATGATAAGTTTTCGTAGCAAGCACTAAAATATGAGTTAGAATATTCAAAATGTTAGTAATAATTAATAATTACGAATCTGTATTCGGTTCGTCAAGATATGTTTGTAGATGAAAGTTAGCCTATAGAAAAGTGAAGAAGTAAAGTAAGAAAAGAAGATAGAAATGATGAGTTTTAAGGTAGTATGCACTAAAATGAAAGTTAGTTATTCCAAAATGTAAAAAAGTAAAGTAAGAATTACGAATCTAGAATTTGGTTTTAAGAGTATGCTTTGAGAAGTAATAGCCTATTTTGAAAAGTGAAGAAGTAAAGTAAGAAAAGAAGATCTAATGATAAGTTTTCGTAGCAAGCACTAAAATATGAGTTTGAATATAAAAAATGTTAGTAATAATATAATAGATAGAATCTGTATTCGGTTCGTCAAGAGTATGTTTGTAGATGAAAGTTAGTATTTAGAAAGTGAAGAAGTAAAGTAAGAAAAGAATATCTAATGATGAGTTTCGTAGGAAGCACTAAAATGAAAGTTAGAATTTCCAAAAATTAAAAAGTAAAGTAAGAAAAGAATCTGTATTTGAGTTTTCAAGGATATGTTTGTGAGAAGTTAAGCCTATAGAAAAGTGAAGAAGTAAAGTAAGAAAAGAATATCTAATGATGAGTTTTAAGGAGTAAGCTTTAAAATATGAGTTAGTTATATCCAAAATGTTAGTAATAAGTAAGTAATAAACGAATCTGTATTCGGTTCGTCAAGATATGTTTTAGATGAAAGTTAGCCTATTTTGAAAAGTGAAGAAGTAAAGTAAGAAAAGAATATAGAAATGATGAGTTTTAAGGAGTATGCACTAAAATGAAAGTTGTTATTTTGAAAATGTAAAAAAGTAAAGTAAGAAACGAAGATAGAATTCGGTTCGTCAAGGAGTATGTTTTGAGAAGTAATAAGCCTATTTTGAAAAGTGAAGAAGTAAAGTAAGAAAAGAATATCTAATGATAAGTTTTCGGAGCATGCTTTAAAATATGAGTTAGTTATTTCCAAAATGTTAGTAATAAAATAATAAGAAACGAAGATAGAATTCGGTTCGTCAAGATATGTTTTGATGAAAGTTAGCCTATAGAAAAGTGAAGAAGTAAAGTAAGAAAGAATATCTAATGATAAGTTTTCGTAGCAAGCACTAAAATATGAGTTAGAATATCCAAAATGTTAGTAATAATATAATAATTACGAATCTGTATTCGGTTCGTCAAGATATGTTTGTAGATGAAAGTTAGCCTATAGAAAAGTGAAGAAGTAAAGTAAGAAAAGAATTGATAGAAATTGAGTTTTTGAAAAGGAGTATGCTTAAGAAAAGAAGATAGAAGGAATGCATACTAAGTATTTTAAAACTCAATTTCTATCTTCTTTTCTTACTTTACTTCTTCACTTTTCAAAATACTTATTACTTTCTCAAAGCATACTCCTTAAAACTCAAATTCTATCTTCTTTTCTTACTTTACTTTTTTATTTTTCAAAATAACAACTTTCATTTTAAAGCATACTCCTTAAAACTCAATTTCTATCTTCTTTTCTTACTTTACTTCTTCACTTTTCTATAGGCTAACTTTCATCTACAAACATATCTTGACGAACCGAATACAGATTCGTAATTATTATATTATTACTAACATTTTGGATATTCTAACTCATATTTTAGTGCTTGCTACGAAAACTTATCATTAGATATTCTTTTCTTACTTTACTTCTTCACTTTTCAAAATACTTATTACTTCTCAAAGCATACTCCTTAAAACTCAAATTCTATCTTCTTTCTTACTTTACTTTTTTATTTTTCAAAATAACAACTTTCATTTTAAAGCATACTCCTTAAAACTCAATTTCTATCTTCTTTTCTTACTTTACTTCTTCACTTTTCTATAGGCTAACTTTCATCTACAAACATATCTTGACGAACCGAATACAGATTCGTAATTATTATATTATTACTAACATTTTGGATATTCTAACTCATATTTTAGTGCTTGCTACGAAAACTTATCATTAGATATTCTTTTCTTACTTTACTTCTTCACTTTTCAAAATACTTATTACTTCTCAAAGCATACTCCTTAAAACTCAAATTCTATCTTCTTTTCTTACTTTACTTTTTTATTTTTCAAAATAACAACTTTCATTTTAAAGCATACTCCTTAAAACTCAATTTCTATCTTCTTTTCTTACTTTACTTCTTCACTTTTCTATAGGCTAACTTTCATCTACAAACATATCTTGACGAACCGAATACAGATTCGTAATTATTATATTATTACTAACATTTTGGATATTCTAACTCATATTTTAGTGCTTGCTACGAAAACTTATCATTAGATATTCTTTTCTTACTTTACTTCTTCACTTTTCAAAATACTTATTACTTCTCAAAGCATACTCCTTAAAACTCAAATTCTATCTTCTTTTCTTACTTTACTTTTTTATTTTTCAAAATAACAACTTTCATTTTAAAGCATACTCCTTAAAACTCAATTTCTATCTTCTTTTCTTACTTTACTTCTTCACTTTTCTATAGGCTAACTTTCATCTACAAACATATCTTGACGAACCGAATACAGATTCGTAATTATTATATTATTACTAACATTTTGGATATTCTAACTCATATTTTAGTGCTTGCTACGAAAACTTATCATTAGATATTCTTTTCTTACTTTACTTCTTCACTTTTCAATAGGCTAACTTTCATCTACAAGCATATCTTGACAAACCGAATACAGATTCGTAATTATTTAATTATTACTAACATTTTGAATATTCTAAACTTATATTTTAGTGCTTGCTACGAAAACTTATCATTAGATATTCTTTTCTTACTTTACTTTTCACTTTTCTATAGGCTAACTTTCATCTACAAAAATCTTGACGAACCGAATACAGATTCTTATTACTAACATTTTGGATATTCTAACTCATATTTTAGTGCTTGCTACGAAAACTTATCATTAGATATTCTTTTCTTACTTTACTTCTTCACTTTTCAAAATACTTATTACTTCTCAAAGCATACTCCTTAAAACTCAAATTCTATCTTCTTTTCTTACTTTACTTTTTTATTTTTCAAAATAACAACTTTCATTTTAAAGCATACTCCTTAAAACTCAATTTCTATCTTCTTTTCTTACTTTACTTCTTCACTTTTCTATAGGCTAACTTTCATCTACAAACATATCTTGACGAACCGAATACAGATTCGTAATTATTATATTATTACTAACATTTTGGATATTCTAACTCATATTTTAGTGCTTGCTACGAAAACTTATCATTAGATATTCTTTTCTTACTTTACTTCTTCACTTTTCAAAATACTTATTACTTCTCAAAGCATACTCCTTAAAACTCAAATTCTATCTTCTTTTCTTACTTTACTTTTTTATTTTTCAAAATAACAACTTTCATTTTAAAGCATACTCCTTAAAACTCAATTTCTATCTTCTTTTCTTACTTTACTTCTTCACTTTTCTATAGGCTAACTTTCATCTACAAACATATCTTGACGAACCGAATACAGATTCGTAATTATTATATTATTACTAACATTTTGGATATTCTAACTCATATTTTAGTGCTTGCTACGAAAACTTATCATTAGATATTCTTTTCTTACTTTACTTCTTCACTTTTCAAAATACTTATTACTTCTCAAAGCATACTCCCCTTAAAACTCAAATTCTATCTTCTTTTCTTACTTTACTTTTTTATTTTTCAAAATAACAACTTTCATTTTAAAGCATACTCCTTAAAACTCAATTTCTATCTTCTTTTCTTACTTTACTTCTTCACTTTTCTATAGGCTAACTTTCATCTACAAACATATCTTGACGAACCGAATACAGATTCGTAATTATTATATTATTACTAACATTTTGGATATTCTAACTCATATTTTAGTGCTTGCTACGAAAACTTATCATTAGATATTCTTTTCTTACTTTACTTCTTCACTTTTCAAAATACTTATTACTTCTCAAAGCATACTCCTTAAAACTGAAATTCTATCTTCTTTTCTTACTTTACTTCTTCACTTTTCAATAGGCTAACTTTCATCTACAAGCATATCTTGACAAACCGAATACAGATTCGTAATTATTTAATTATTACTAACATTTTGAATATTCTTTATATTTTAGTGCTTGCTACGAAAACTTATCATTAGATATTCTTTTCTTACTTTACTTCTTCACTTTTCAATAGGCTAACTTTCATCTACAAGCATATCTTGACAAACCGAATACAGATTCGTAATTATTTAATTATTACTAACATTTTGAATATTCTAACTTATATTTTAGTGCTTGCTACGAAAACTTATCATTAGATATTCTTTTCTTACTTTACTTCTTCACTTTTCTATAGGCTAACTTTCATCTACAAACATATCTTGACGAACCGAATACAGATTCGTAATTATTATATTATTACTAACATTTTGGATATTCTAACTCATATTTTAGTGCTTGCTACGAAAACTTATCATTAGATATTCTTTTCTTACTTTACTTCTTCACTTTTCAAAATACTTATTACTTCTCAAAGCATACTCCTTAAAACTCAAATTCTATCTTCTTTTCTTACTTTACTTTTTTATTTTTCAAAATAACAACTTTCATTTTAAAGCATACTCCTTAAAACTCAATTTCTATCTTCTTTTCTTACTTTACTTCTTCACTTTTCTATAGGCTAACTTTCATCTACAAACATATCTTGACGAACCGAATACAGATTCGTAATTATTATATTATTACTAACATTTTGGATATTCTAACTCATATTTTAGTGCTTGCTACGAAAACTTATCATTAGATATTCTTTTCTTACTTTACTTCTTCACTTTTCAAAATACTTATTACTTCTCAAAGCATACTCCTTAAAACTCAAATTCTATCTTCTTTTCTTACTTTACTTTTTTATTTTTCAAAATAACAACTTTCATTTTAAAGCATACTCCTTAAAACTCAATTTCTATCTTCTTTTCTTACTTTACTTCTTCACTTTTCTATAGGCTAACTTTCATCTACAAACATATCTTGACGAACCGAATACAGATTCGTAATTATTATATTATTACTAACATTTTGGATATTCTAACTCATATTTTAGTGCTTGCTACGAAAACTTATCATTAGATATTCTTTTCTTACTTTACTTCTTCACTTTTCTAAATACTTATTACTTCTCAAAGCATACTCCTTAAAACTGAAATTCTATCTTCTTTTCTTACTTTACTTCTTCACTTTTCAATAGGCTAACTTTCATCTACAAGCATATCTTGACAAACCGAATACAGATTCGTAATTATTTAATTATTACTAACATTTTGAATATTCTAACTTATATTTTAGTGCTTGCTACGATAAACTTATCATTAGATATTCTTTTCTTACTTTACTTCTTCACTTTTCAATAGGCTAACTTTCATCTACAAGCATATCTTGACAAACCGAATACAGATTCGTAATTATTAATTATTACTAACATTTTTGAATATTCTAACTTATATTTTAGTGCTTGCTACGAAAACTTATCATTAGATATTCTTTTTCTTACTTTACTTTTCTTCACTTTTCTATAGGCTAACTTTCATCTACAAACATATCTTGACGAACCGAATACAGATTCGTAATTATTATATTATTACTAACATTTTGGATATTCTAACTCATATTTTAGTGCTTGCTACGAAAACTTATCATTAGATATTCTTTTCTTACTTTACTTCTTCACTTTTCAAAATACTTATTACTTCTCAAAGCATACTCCTTAAAACTCAAATTCTATCTTCTTTTCTTACTTTACTTTTTTATTTTTCAAAATAACAACTTTCATTTTAAAGCATCTCCTTAAAACTCAATTTCTATCTTCTTTTCTTACTTTACTTCTTCACTTTTCTATAGGCTAACTTTCATCTACAAACATATCTTGACGAACCGAATACAGATTCGTAATTATTATATTATTACTAACATTTTGGATATTCTAACTCATATTTTAGTGCTTGCTACGAAAACTTATCATTAGATATTCTTTTCTTACTTTACTTCTTCACTTTTCTAAATACATTACTTCTCAAAGGAAATTCTATCTTCTTTCTTACTTTACTTCTTCACTTTCAATAGGCTAACTTTCATCTACAAGCATATCTTGACAAACCGAATACAGATTCGTAATTATTTAATTATTACTAACATTTTGAATATTCTAACTTATATTTTAGTGCTTGCTACGAAAACTTATCATTAGATATTCTTTTCTTACTTTACTTCTTCACTTTTCAAAATACTAACTTTCATCTACAAGCATATCTTGAAAACCGAATACAGATTCGTAATTATTTAATTTTACTAACATTTTGAATATTCAACTTATATTTTAGTGCTTGCTACGAAACTTATCATTAGATATTCTTTTCTTACTTTACTTCTTCACTTTTCTATAGGCTAACTTTCATCTACAAACATATCTTGACGAACCGAATACAGATTCGTAATTATTATATTATTACTAACATTTTGGATATTCTAACTCATATTTTAGTGCTTGCTACGAAAACTTATCATTAGATATTCTTTTCTTACTTTACTTCTTCACTTTTCAAAATACTTATTACTTCTCAAAGCATACTCCTTAAAACTGAAATTCTATCTTCTTTTCTTACTTTACTTTTTTATTTTTCAAAATAACAACTTTCATTTTAAAGCATACTCCTTAAAACTCAATTTCTATCTTCTTTTCTTACTTTACTTCTTCACTTTTCTATAGGCTAACTTTCATCTACAAACATATCTTGACGAACCGAATACAGATTCGTAATTATTATATTATTACTAACATTTTGAATATTCTAACTTATATTTTAGTGCTTGCTACGAAAACTTATCATTAGATATTCTTTTCTTACTTTACTTCTTCACTTTTCAATAGGCTAACTTTCATCTACAAGCATATCTTGAAAACCGAATACAGATTCTTTAATTATTTAATTTTACTAATTTTTGAAAATTCTAACTTATATTTTAGTGCTTGCTACGAAAACTTATCATTAGATATTCTTTTCTTACTTTACTTCTTCACTTTTCTATAGGCTAACTTTCATCTACAAACATATCTTGACGAACCGAATACAGATTCGTAATTATTATATTATTACTAACATTTTGGATATTCTAACTCATATTTTAGTGCTTGCTACGAAAACTTATCATTAGATATTCTTTTCTTACTTTACTTCTTCACTTTTCTAAATACTTATTACTTCTCAAAGCATACTCCTTAAAACTAAATTCTATCTTCTTTTCTTACTTTACTTCTTCACTTTTCAATAGGCTAACTTTCATCTACAAGCATATCTTGACAAACCGAATACAGATTCGTAATTATTTAATTATTACTAACATTTTGAATATTTAACTTATATTTTAGTGCTTGCTACGAAAACTTAATTAGATATTCTTTTCTTACTTTACTTCTTCACTTCAATAGGCTAACTTTCATCTACAAGCATATCTTGACAAACCTCAGATTCGTAATTATTTAATTATTACTAACATTTTGAATATTCTAACTTATATTTTAGTGCTTGCTACGAAAACTTATCATTAGATATTCTTTTCTTACTTTACTTCTTCACTTTTCTATAGGCTAACTTTCATCTACAAACATATCTTGACGAACCGAATACAGATTCGTAATTATTATATTATTACTAACATTTTGGATATTCTAACTCATATTTTAGTGCTTGCTACGAAAACTTATCATTAGATATTCTTTTCTTACTTTACTTCTTCACTTTTCAAAATACTTATTACTTCTCAAAGCATACTCCTTAAAACTCAAATTCTATCTTCTTTTCTTACTTTACTTTTTTATTTTTCAAAATAACAACTTTCATTTTAAAGCATACTCCTTAAAACTCAATTTCTATCTTCTTTTCTTACTTTACTTCTTCACTTTTCTATAGGCTAACTTTCATCTACAAACATATCTTGACGAACCGAATACAGATTCGTAATTATTTAATTATTACTAACATTTTGAATATTCTAACTTATATTTTAGTGCTTGCTACGAAAACTTATCATTAGATATTCTTTTCTTACTTTACTTCTTCACTTTTCAATAGGCTAACTTTCATCTACAAGCATATCTTGACAAACCGAATACAGATTCGTAATTATTAATTATTACTAACATTTTGAATATTCTAACTTATATTTTAGTGCTTGCTACGAAAACTTATCATTAGATATTCTTTTCTTACTTTACTTCTTCACTTTTCAAAATACTTATTACTTCTCAAAGCATACTCCTTAAAACTGAAATTCTATCTTCTTTTCTTACTTTACTTTTTCACTTTTCAATAGGCTAACTTTCATCTACAAGCATATCTTGACAAACCGAATACAGATTCGTAATTATTTAATTATTACTAACATTTTGAATATTCTAACTTATATTTTAGTGCTTGCTACGAAAACTTATCATTAGATATTCTTTTCTTACTTTACTTCTTCACTTTTCAATAGGCTAACTTTCATCTACAAGCATATCTTACCGAATACCGTAATTATTTAATTATTACTAACAAATATTCTAACTTATATTTTAGTGCTTGCTACGAAAACTTATCATTAGATATTCTTTTCTTACTTTACTTCTTCACTTTTCTATAGGCTAACTTTCATCTACAAACATATCTTGACGAACCGAATACAGATTCGTAATTATTATATTATTACTAACATTTTGGATATTCGAACTCATATTTTAGTGCTTGCTACGAAAACTTATCATTAGATATTCTTTTCTTACTTTACTTCTTCACTTTTCAAAATACTTATTACTTCTCAAAGCATACTCCTTAAAACTCAAATTCTATCTTCTTTTCTTACTTTACTTTTTTATTTTTCAAAATAACAACTTTCATTTTAAAGCATACTCCTTAAAACTCAATTTCTATCTTCTTTTCTTACTTTACTTCTTCACTTTTCTATAGGCTAACTTTCATCTACAAACATATCTTGACGAACCGAATACAGATTCGTAATTATTTAATTATTACTAACATTTTGAATATTCTAACTTATATTTTAGTGCTTGCTACGAAAACTTATCATTAGATATTCTTTTCTTACTTTACTTCTTCACTTTTTCATTACTTCTAGGCTAACTTTCATCTACAAGCATATCTTGACAAACCGAATACAGATTCGTAATTATTTAATTATTACTAACATTTTGGATATTCTAACTTATATTTTAGTGCTTGCTACGAAAACTTATCATTAGATATTCTTTTCTTACTTTACTTCTTCACTTTTCAATAGGCTAACTTTCATCTACAAGCATATCTTGACAAACCGAATACAGATTCGTAATTATTTAATTATTACTAACATTTTGAATATTCTAACTTATATTTTAGTGCTACTGCTACGAAAACTTATCATTAGATATTCTTTTCTTACTTTACTTCTTCACTTTTCTATAGGCTAACTTTCATCTACAAACATATCTTGACGAACCGAATACAGATTCGTAATTATTATATTATTACTAACATTTTGGATATTCTAACTCATATTTTAGTGCTTGCTACGAAAACTTATCATTAGATATTCTTTTCTTACTTTACTTCTTCACTTTTCAAAATACTTATTACTTCTCAAAGCATACTCCTTAAAACTCAAATTCTATCTTCTTTTCTACTTTACTTTTTTATTTTTCAAAATAACAACTTTCATTTTAAAGCATACTCCTTAAAACTCAATTTCTATCTTCTTTTCTTACTTTACTTCTTCACTTTTCTATAGGCTAACTTTCATCTACAAACATATCTTGACGAACCGAATACAGATTCGTAATTATTATATTATTACTAACATTTTGGATATTCTAACTCATATTTTAGTGCTTGCTACGAAAACTTATCATTAGATATTCTTTTCTTACTTTACTTCTTCACTTTTCTAAATACTTATTACTTCTCAAAGCATACTCCTTAAAACTCAAAATTCTATCTTCTTTTCTTACTTTACTTCTTCACTTTTCAATATTTCATCTACAAGCATATCTTGACAACCGAATACAGATTCGTAATTATTTAATTTTACTAACATTTTGAATATTCTAACTTATAAGTGCTTGCTCGAAAACTTATCATTATCTTCTTTTCTTACTTTACTTCTTCACTTTTCAATAGGCTAACTTTCATCTACAAGCATATCTTGACAAACCGAATACAGATTCGTAATTATTAATTATTACTAACATTTTGGATATTCTAACTCATATTTTAGTGCTTGCTACGAAAACTTATCATTAGATATTCTTTTCTTACTTTACTTCTTCACTTTTCAAAATACTTATTACTTCTCAAAGCATACTCCTTAAAACTCAAATTCTATCTTCTTTTCTTACTTTACTTTTTTATTTTTCAAAATAACAACTTTCATTTTAAAGCATACTCCTTAAAACTCAATTTCTATCTTCTTTTCTTACTTTACTTCTTCACTTTTCTATAGGCTAACTTTCATCTACAAACATATCTTGACGAACCGAATACAGATTCGTAATTATTAATTATTACTAACATTTTGAATATTCTAACTTATATTTTAGTGCTTGCTACGAAAACTTATCATTAGATATTCTTTTCTTACTTTACTTCTTCACTTTTCAAAGGCTACTTTCATCTACAAGCATATCTTGACAAACCGCATACAGATTCGTAATTATTTAATTATTACTAACATTTTGAATATTCTAACTTATATTTTAGTGCTTGCTACGAAAACTTATCATTTTTCTTTTCTACTTTACTTCTTCACTTTTCAATAGGCTTTTCATCTACAAGCATATCTTGACAACGAATTTCATTATTACTAACATTTTGCATATTCTAACTTATATTTTAGTGCTTGCTACAACTTATCATTATATTCTTTTCTTACTTTACTTCTTCACTTTTCTATAGGCTAACTTTCATCTACAAACATATCTTGACGAACCGAATACAGATTCGTAATTATTATATTATTACTAACATTTTGGATATTCTAACTCATATTTTAGTGCTTGCTACGAAAACTTATCATTAGATATTCTTTTCTTACTTTACTTCTTCACTTTTCAAAATACTTATTACTTCTCAAAGCATACTCCTTAAAACTCAAATTCTATCTTCTTTTCTTACTTTACTTTTTTATTTTTCAAAATAACAACTTTCATTTTAAAGCATACTCCTTAAAACTCAATTTCTATCTTCTTTTCTTACTTTACTTCTTCACTTTTCTATAGGCTAACTTTCATCTACAAACATATCTTGACGAACCGAATACAGATTCGTAATTATTATATTATTACTAACATTTTGGATATTCTAACTCATATTTTAGTGCTTGCTACGAAAACTTATCATTAGATATTCTTTTCTTACTTTACTTCTTCACTTTTCAAAATACTTATTACTTCTCAAAGCATACTCCTAAAACTAAATTCTATCTTCTTTTCAACTTCTTCACTTTTCAATAGGCTAACTTTCATCTTATCTTGACAAACCGAATACAGATTCTTACTAACATTTTGAATATTCTAACTTATATTTTAGTTTGCTACGAAAACTTAATTAATATTCTTTTCTTACTTTACTTCTTCACTTTTCAATAGGCTAACTTTCATCTACAAGCATATCTTGACAAACCGAATACAGATTCGTAATTATTTAATTATTTAACAAATATTCTAACTTATATTTTAGTGCTTTACGAAAACTTATCTTCTTTTCTTACTTTACTTCTTCACTTTTCTATAGGCTAACTTTCATCTACAAACATATCTTGACGAACCGAATACAGATTCGTAATTATTATATTATTACTAACATTTTGGATATTCTAACTCATATTTTAGTGCTTGCTACGAAAACTTATCATTAGATATTCTTTTCTTACTTTACTTCTTCACTTTTCAAAATACTTATTACTTCTCAAAGCATACTCCTTAAAACTGAAATTCTATCTTCTTTTCTTACTTTACTTTTTTATTTTTCAAAATAACAACTTTCATTTTAAAGCATACTCCTTAAAACTCAATTTCTATCTTCTTTTTCTTACTTTACTTCTTCACTTTTCTATAGGCTAACTTTCATCTACAAACATATCTTGACGAACCGAATACAGATTCGTAATTATTATATTATTACTAACATTTTGAATATTCTAACTTATATTTTAGTGCTTGCTACGAAAACTTATCATTAGATATTCTTTTCTTACTTTACTTCTTCACTTTTCAATAGGCTAACTTTCATCACAAGCATATCTTGACAAACCAAATACAGATTCTTTAATTACTTTAATTATTACTAACATTTTCAATATTCAACTTATATTTTAGTGCTTGCTACGAAAACTTATCATTTCTATCTTCTTTTCTTACTTTACTTCTTCACTTTTCTATAGGCTAACTTTCATCTACAAACATATCTTGACGAACCGAATACAGATTCGTAATTATTATATTATTACTAACATTTTGGATATTCTAACTCATATTTTAGTGCTTGCTACGAAAACTTATCATTAGATATTCTTTTCTTACTTTACTTCTTCACTTTTCAAAATACTTATTACTTCTCAAAGCATACTCCTTAAAACTCAAATTCTATCTTCTTTTCTTACTTTACTTTTTTATTTTTCAAAATAACAACTTTCATTTTAAAGCATACTCCTTAAAACTCAATTTCTATCTTCTTTTCTTACTTTACTTCTTCACTTTTCTATAGGCTAACTTTCATCTACAAACATATCTTGACGAACCGAATACAGATTCGTAATTATTATATTATTACTAACATTTTGGATATTCTAACTCATATTTTAGTGCTTGCTACGAAAACTTATCATTAGATATTCTTTTCTTACTTTACTTCTTCACTTTTCAAAATACTTATTACTTCTCAAAGCATACTCCTTAAAACTGAAATTCTATCTTCTTTTCTTACTTTAACTTTTCAATAGGCTAACTTCATCTTATCTTGACAAACCGAATACAGATTCTTACTACATTTGAATATTCTTTATATTTTTTTGCTACGAAAACTTATCATTAGATATTCTTTTCTTACTTTACTTCTTCACTTTTATAGGCTAATTTCATCTAAAGCATATCTTGACAAACCGAATACAGATTCGTAATTATTTAATTATTACTAACAAATATTCTAACATTTTATTTACGAAAACTTATCATTAGATATTCTTTTCTTACTTACTTCTTCACTTTTCTATAGGCTAACTTTCATCTACAAACATATCTTGACGAACCGAATACAGATTCGTAATTATTATATTATTACTAACATTTTGGATATTCTAACTCATATTTTAGTGCTTGCTACGAAAACTTATCATTAGATATTCTTTTCTTACTTTACTTCTTCACTTTTCAAAATACTTATTACTTCTCAAAGCATACTCCTTAAAACTGAAATTCTATCTTCTTTTCTTACTTTACTTTTTTATTTTTCAAAATAACAACTTTCATTTTAAAGCATACTCCTTAAAACTCAATTTCTATCTTCTTTTCTTACTTTACTTCTTCACTTTTCTATAGGCTAACTTTCATCTACAAACATATCTTGACGAACCGAATACAGATTCGTAATTATTATATTATTACTAACATTTTGGATATTCTAACTTATATTTTAGTGCTTGCTACGAAAACTTATCATTAGATATTCTTTTTCTTACTTTACTTCTTCACTTTTCAATAGGCTAACTTCATCTACAAGCATATCTTGACAAACCGAATACAGATTCTTTAATTACTTTAATTATTACTAATTTTTCAATATTCAACTTTCATTTTAGTGCATACTACTTAAAACTCATCATTAGATATTCTTTTCTTACTTTACTTCTTCACTTTTCTATAGGCTAACTTTCATCTACAAACATATCTTGACGAACCGAATACAGATTCGTAATTATTATATTATTACTAACATTTTGGATATTCTAACTCATATTTTAGTGCTTGCTACGAAAACTTATCATTAGATATTCTTTTCTTACTTTACTTCTTCACTTTTCAAAATACTTATTACTTCTCAAAGCATACTCCTTAAAACTAAATTCTATCTTCTTTCTTACTTTACTTCTTCACTTTTCAATATAACTTCATCTTATCTTGACAAACCGAATACAGATTCGTAATTATTTAATTATTACTAACTTTTTATATAGTGCTTGCTACGAAAACTTATCATTAGATATTCTTTTCTTACTTTACTTCTTCACTTTTCAATAGGCACTTTTCTACAAGCATATCTTGACAAACCGAATACAGATTCTTAATTATTACTAACATTTTGAATATTCTAACTTATATTTTAGTGCTTGCTACGAAAACTTCTTTTCTTACTTTACTTCTTCACTTTTCTATAGGCTAACTTTCATCTACAAACATATCTTGGACGAACCGAATACAGATTCGTAATTATTATATTATTACTAACATTTTGGATATTCTAACTCATATTTTAGTGCTTGCTACGAAAACTTATCATTAGATATTCTTTTCTTACTTACTTCTTCACTTTTCAAAATACTTATTACTTCTCAAAGCATACTCCTTAAAACTGAAATTCTATCTTCTTTTCTTACTTTACTTTTTTATTTTTCAAAATAACAACTTTCATTTTAAAGCATACTCCTTAAAACTCAATTTCTATCTTCTTTTCTTACTTTACTTCTTCACTTTTCTATAGGCTAACTTTCATCTACAAACATATCTTGACGAACCGAATACAGATTCGTAATTATTATATTATTACTAACATTTTGAATATTCTAACTTATATTTTAGTGCTTGCTACGAAAACTTATCATTAGATATTCTTTTCTTACTTTACTTCTTCACTTTTCAATAGGCTAACTTTCATCTAAAGCATATCTTACAAACCTACAGATTCGTAATTCTTTAATTATTACTAACATTTTTCAAAATTCTAACTTATATTTTAGTGCTTGCTACTTAAAACTTATCATTAGATATTCTTTTCTTACTTTACTTCTTCACTTTTCTATAGGCTAACTTTCATCTACAAACATATCTTGACGAACCGAATACAGATTCGTAATTATTATATTATTACTAACATTTTGGATATTCTAACTCATATTTTAGTGCTTGCTACGAAAACTTATCATTAGATATTCTTTTCTTACTTTACTTCTTCACTTTTCAAAATACTTATTACTTCTCAAAGCATACTCCTTAAAACTGAAATTCTATCTTCTTTTCTTACTTTACTTTTTTATCTTCTTTTCAAAATAACAACTTTCATTTTAAAGCATACTCCTTAAAACTCAAGTGCTTGCTCTTATCTTCTTTTCTTACTTTACTTCTTCACTTTTCTATAGGCTAACTTTCATCTACAAACATATCTTGACGAACCGAATACAGATTCGTAATTATATATTATTACTAACATTTTGGATATTCTAACTTATATTTTAGTGCTTGCTACGAAAACTTATCATTAGATATTCTTTTCTTACTTTACTTCTTCACTTTTCAAAATAGGCTAACTTCATCTAAAGCATATCTTGAAAACCAAATACAGATTCTTTTCTTACTTTAATTATTACTAACATTTTCAATATTCTAACTTATCATTTTAGTGCTTGCTACTTAAAACTTATCATTCTATATTCTTTTCTTACTTTACTTCTTCACTTTTCTATAGGCTAACTTTCATCTACAAACATATCTTGACGAACCGAATACAGATTCGTAATTATTATATTATTACTAACATTTTGAATATTCTAACTCATATTTTAGTGCTTGCTACGAAAACTTATCATTAGATATTCTTTTCTTACTTTACTTCTTCACTTTTCAAAATACTTATTACTTCTCAAAGCATACTCCTTAAAACTCAAATTCTATCTTCTTTTCTTACTTTACTTTTTTATTTTTCAAAATAACAACTTTCATTTTAAAGCATACTCCTTAAAACTCAATTTCTATCTTCTTTTTCTTACTTTACTTCTTCACTTTTCTATAGGCTAACTT